>CM040183.1:31193553-31198553 GCA_022606455.1 Callitettix versicolor
ATGAAAAAGTGAATTAATTTTACTGTTGTGCACTTGGAAAATGAGCTATTGGAGCTACCATCATGGTAAGACCCAGAGCAGGGCATTAAAATAAGCACCGAACCTGACTTCGAGATCACGTTTTAATAGGGCGTTAAAAATAAGTCGTCTTATACTCACAGCTGTATTAAATAATGAAAACTAGAAATAAAAAATATTACTGAAAAAGGCTTTTCACTAGCTATCTGCCATTTTGTTTTTTTAAATAAAAAATTTGTAGTTCTAAAAAGGTCTGTTGACAGGCACTGCCATATTGATTTATACACCATAAAGCTAATTAATGTTACTGATTATTCCAATAGCCTATTTGTTAAGATAAGAAATCATGGAACGCAGCTGTCTCGCTGATGTGTTGGAAACGAATTTCCAAACGTATTTTTCTTTATCTTACGCTTTTGAAATTCTGACTTCGCTATCATAATAAGAATTAAAATATACTAGGATTTTAAACTACAGACTTACATTCAAAATACGAAAATTAACCCTGACCGCCGTAAAATTAAGTTTCTTATTTCAGTGGAAGCAATTGAAAGTTATAATTAGAAACTAATTAAAAATTTAAAATGGCAATGAATGCAGTTTTTAATCCTGATTACGTTGGTGAAATAAGATTCTCAAAAACTCTCAAGACAAAAACGTTATGAATTATTAAAGATTTGAGATAGCCGACATTTTGAAACTTCTAAATAAATTTTTCTGGTTAATGAACTTTTCAAAGCTATTAATGTAATCGTTTTTTTACGCCAAGTTTGAATAAAATCGGACAAAAACTCCGAAGGTGAGCGTGCTAACACGCAAAGATACACATACATAGACAAGCCTATAGGCCTAGGCCTATACACAGCATTTATATATATATATATATATATATAAATTGTATATATATATATATATATACCTACAATTTTACGATCCCTCAAAAAGTGATCTAGACTTCAGAATCTGTGGTCATTTCACCGTTCCGGGTCTGAGTCTTTACCATGATGACCGCTCAAACAGCTCATTTTTTATTGGGAATTTTGTTTGTATTGTTGTACCACTACTTTTGTTTGTATATGGTAATGTTTCGTTCACTTTTTACAACACATTCTTACATACATGCTCTTTAAAATGAGATACCAAACATAATTTTATCTTAAAAAATAGCGGATTAATCTGAATCGTTAACTAACATTAGTCTTATAGCGAATAATTCTAATATGTCCATAGCATTCACAAAAGCTTAACAGCTTCATTTGGATTTTTGAGATCAGTGTAAAAGAACGAGTTCCAATCATCCGTTTCAAAATGGCGGTCGTTTCAAGCTTTTAAATGAAAATCACTCAGTAAATTTTTATGAAAAACATCGAGTAGATTTTTTTAGGTCGAATAATTTCCAATCGAATGGCATAACTATCAAACACTCGAACAAAGGGTGACAGTAAAACAGCGTCCATTAGTGGGTATTGGTGAGAGCGGTAAGCTACATCATACCGCTATCAGCAAGTTCAATTGAATCGATTAAGCGATTCTAGAGATATAAATTATTTTATTATATTACAAAAACAAAATGGCGGCTAGCTGGTAAAAGGTGCATTTCTGGACTGAGGTAGGCTGATAGCAACTGCTATCGAAATATTCATGATTTCGATGAAAGGAATATACTTGTGAAATACGAGCCTTCTTAGAAACGCTTAGGCTTATACCACTCGTAAACTCTTGCTTTACTCATAGCAGACTCACCATAGGCCTTTGTTAACATTTCACATACTTTGCTATACTTTATTCCATTTTTTACGCTAAATTTGATATAAATTCTTTGATCCATTTCTTTTAACAAACGAAAATCGCCGAGCTCATAAAAACACGTCTAATCTTAGTGGCTGTCACAGACAAAGTCAAAAATGAAAACAGCTGAATGTTTTATCATACTTCAAGGCATGTAAACAACATAATAAAAAAAATGTTTGACACTCGGACTCTCCAAGAACGAGCAATTTAAAAATTCTCGTTACTTTCTGAACACACCTCGTATATCCACTTCCTCATCGGACACTCTGTATATATATATATATATATATATATATATATATATATATATATATATATATATATATATATATATATATATATATATATATATATATATATAAATGGGTAAAATGGACGGAGGAGCGGAAGAGGATCCATGGGGACAGGATGAGGGAGGTATGGAGGATTAGAAGGAGCAAGACATGAGTCGGAGTGCTTTGCGTGATCCAACAGGGTCTATACGCAGATAATAATAATAATAATAATAATTATTATTATTATTATTATATATATATATATATATATATATATATATATATATATATATATATTAATATATGTGAGTGTTAGCCTTCTAGTGTTCTATATTTCCGTTCAATTCAACTCGAAATCGACGCAAAAATCGATTTTGATAATAGCTTGGACAAGTTTATCGAACTTAAAAAAGCAAATCAAAACTTTTTTATCTTACACTATCTGATTTCACCTCGTAATCAGTGATGAAATCGGCATCGATTAGCATTTCAATTTCCAACGGAAATATGAAAACGGATCTGACGGCGGTTAGGTTCATTTTTTACGTTTAACATTAATTATGATGGTTAAATGGCCTTCAAAAAACGTTTTAAGATGAAACACATATTTGTGATATTAATTTTTGGGAAATCGCTTCCAAAGGTTATTGTGGTTCACGGGGCTACTTGCAGAGCCGTGCGGGATGGTGGTAGGTCTGTTTATACGAAAAGAGTGCATTTTGGTGTGTGCTAGTTTTAGAATAGCGAGGCGAGACAAGAAAGCCACTATTGTGTTTAGCGTGGTCCCAAGGATCAAGATAACTCAACGAGTATAATGCTTCTGTTTGTGTTAGTACAATGCTTTTTTAGTTTAGTTAATTTTAAGGTGTAGGAACGACTTGAATCCTTACATTATAGGTTGGTTTAGTATATCCTATGGTTTTTTACTGTCTCAATATACACATATATAAAGACATTTTGTGTTCGCATAAAAAAATCTATTTAGCCTAAGGTTTTGAAAGATATATAATTTTTCGGGAAATTTGAGTAAAAAAAATTATTTGGATATCATCCGTGTGCAAATTAAACAAGAAGTTCTGATTTGCCTTTACTATCTGGTTGTTGGTTTTTAACTTTTCAAAAAATATTTTTCGTTGCCATTCCCTTTTTGATCACAGAATGTAAAAAACGGATTTTCTCAAAATATGTTTTAAAGGTTTCATTAAAATTTTTCTCAAATATAGCCTAAAAGTAGGCCTATCAAAACACAAAGGTATGGTTTGTTACTTTGTGAGGTATCTAAAAAATTAACATAATTTCTCAAAATTATTTTGAAAATTAAAAATTTTTTATACTAAACCTTTATAATTTAAGTGAGTGTAGTAATTTGGAAATAAAAGAAAAGGGAATCAAAAAACTAAAAAAAAAAAAAAAAAAAAAATGCAATGAGAGACTTAGTCTTAGATGATATTTTATTGCAACTTTGGCAGCACTGATAATAAAAGTTTGTAATTTTTTTATCGGTAGCTCCAGAACCGAACGCTTTGGGAAAAATATATAAGAACGTTTGTTTAATGTTTTCCATCATTATTTGATTCGCTGTCGATAGTGCTGAAATCAAAATGATGTACAAAATTTCGATTCTTCGTATATAACAAATATTTTTAGCAGAATAAGATGAAACAATCTAGGCCACAAAAAATCGGACTTGAAAATCCAACTTCGGTTTTTAAAGTCTGTAAAACTTATCGCCAATATTGATTCCATTCAGTCTAAGACTAATGTTTCTTAACGATACAGATGAGGCCTACTCTGCTATTTGTTAAGATAAAGTTATGTTTGATATCGCATTTTAAAAGTCTTATATGTACGAATGTTGCTTCTTATATTTGGTACACATTTTTTTACTCCTGTACAAAATAAGAGACGTAAAACATAATATTATCTTAAAAATTATTCAAATAATCTGTAACGATAATCGACACTATTCTTACATAGAAAATAGATAAATATAGCCGATAGAGTCCACAGACTCTTACAACCCGATTTAAGATTGTTTATCACCACATAAAAATCATAAGGTAGCGAATTTTCTGCGAACACTATAACTTGTTTATAAAAGTGTTTGGAATTATTGTTTAATATCCACCCTTACAAAAGCAATAAATTTCAATACAAATAAAATACTATACGGTAATGAAGTCATTTTACTGCATTTAATTTCCAACCCCAGTCTTCTGGTTGTCCAGATGGAAGTAATTTATCAATTTTCAAACAAATTGCCCAGAATAACCGCCCACAAAGGGTTTTGATTGTGCACGCATTTTTATAAAATAATATCATAAGGGCGCTCTCTTTCCTTCCTAATGAGAAACAGAGACCCACCCTCCTTCCGGAAGTACCCACACTCAACAGAAATCTAATAAAAATCCTTTTGAAAACTCCCCTCCATGTTGTAAGGCCCTGCTGGCACTAAGCTGGTGTGTCGTCTATTTTGTGCAAATCTGATTGTTATTATTTTAAAGGCTCGAGGCAAAATCATTCAAGTAAAAAACTTAGAGACTATACTTTTTTAGTGCTTACATATTTACACCGATTTTTTAATACTAGCAACGTGAACACACTTTTTAATAATAGCCAATTTTGTTTACACGATAAAAATAATTTAAGATATTATAATCTTTTTTAAAATAGTGATAAGCGTGAATTACACGTATATTACCATTTTTAAAACTTCAAAATAATAGAAAATAAGAAAATGAACTCAGATTGTCGTTAAATCAATGGTATTAATTTGAGAGTATTTTTAAAATTTAAGTGCTTATTTGTGTAGATTTTAGAGTTGGTTAAGATGGTGAAATAATTTTTCAAAAAAAGTGTAAAATAAACAATTACGAATTTCTAAAGATTTCAATCGCAGCCATTTCGAAACTGTTG
>CM040183.1:31206053-31258553 GCA_022606455.1 Callitettix versicolor
GTTTTAAAGGTCACAATTTTGTAAGAAGAAGAAGAGAGTTTACGTCTTGAAATGTTTTGTTCCAAATAAGGTTAAGTAAGATAACATTTAACCAAGATTTGGTTACATTCGATTTAAAATACGGTATTTTTAAAATACATATTTCAAAGTAAAAACGCCATAGAGACAAACAGACGAAGTAAACACACGGTTATATGACGTTTTTCAATTCCTACTATTAGTTCACATCAAATATGTAGGCCTATTTATTTAGGCCTATATATATTGTTCAAATTTTCAATCGTTAATAAAATACTTTCTATCCATCCCCTTAAGTTCAAATATTTTTTTAAAACTTGTAGTGGATGACACTTGATGTTAATACAGTTTTTTTCAAATATTAATATCACATATTTGTACAGACTACACGATAGGATTTGATTTACATGACACTTATGTTCTATCCTATTTTGGTTGGTTTTAGGAATCGCAGCACGCAGCTGTCTCGCTGACGTGATGGAGCGCATGACCTAAGTAAGAATTGAGTTACAATTTTTTTTTATATTACTTGTTTATGTTTCTTTTGATCCAAGCAACAATATCACGAAGTTTGTGTGCACAGTTCGGAAACACCCTGTATCATACCAAAGTCACTTTAAACGACTCGAGTGTGAACATAACAGTGTAACGCGATCGCTTGTGTTGTTGCCTAATTATGGAAACTTGGTAATGTAAATAATTCATTACATTGGGAGCGAAGCGAGCCGGCGTGGATATTGGTCGTGCCGATGTCATCTCGCGGCTAGCCACGATTTTACACCTGCTTTTAATTGGTCCAAACCGATTTTTAAACAGTTTTTATTGGTCTCTAATACACGCGATATTATCAAGGTCAAACACCCTCGCGGGTTATTGGCAGGCCGTCATTGTGGTTACTAGCTCTGTTAATCCAGGCCTTGCAAGACGCGTTCAGTCATCATGGTAAAACCAAAACCCGGGACGTTGAAAATAGGCTTATTCTGACCTGTAGGACATTTTTTGAGAGGTCGTTAGACATTTTAATGTTATATAATTTGGGTTTTTATAAGTTATGGCGATTTGATTCGAATTTAATATACAAATCAATTTCGCTAATAACATGGACACGTTCGTTACCAGAAACACAAAAAACAACTTTTCAAGCTCAAAAAAAGAGCTCAAATGGACAGGTTTACAAAAATTAGTTATTTCTGCAACTGTAGAGCAAAATGACACTTTTTTAAACTGGAAGAAATGTCGGAAATTTTCTCGACAGTAAAAACAGTAGACACTTTGTACACGAACTGCACATAAAATTATTCATACAGTAGTATTTATAAAATTACTATTTAAACAATACAAATTTACGGTTCGAAGACAGTGTGAGGTTATGTTATTCAAATTTCTTAAAATATCTAGGCCTAAGCACAAAAATACCATTGAGTTTAACCAGTAACATAAAATAAACAAAATTTCGAAAACAAACAATTACCATAATTTCTAACAATCACAAAGTGTACTTGAACTATTACCTACATTGCTCAATTAAACATATTTTTCAATCGTGTTTTAAACAACGATGTAATTTACTAATACTATTTACTCGGAAGGTTATTTAGCGTGAACATATTGTATAATTAGATTCAGGTTACAGTAAACTTGTACAAAACGTTTTGTTGGTAAAACTTAAGTTCTATTTAGTTGTCTTTGAGGAATGAAGAAAGGTAAAAACAATGAGCACAGTTTAAGTTCTGTCTAAAAGCACTGACTAATTGTTGTCAAAAATGCCTTGTATAAAGCCAAAACCCAAACGACAAAGGCCTGAGTAAAATTTTTTCTCATTGACTTCTGTTTAAAAATGGTAACCTGTGATTTAAATAGCATATCCAGTTGCCCAAACGCATTACCTATTGTTTTAGAATTCGGTACCAAGGTAACTTTTATAAAGCCCGAACGACGTATGTGTGAGAGTTTCCCCATTCATTTCAGTTTCAAGATGGCTACGATAACGAGCGTAGTTACTGGCTATTTCCTGTAATACTGGCTGAACGGCAAAAGTCATCATATTTTGACCGATTCACGGAGAAAAAGCATAAGATTTACAATAAAGTTGGCCTAAATATTACGGTTTAGTTCCTGGTTAAATTGGCGCAAAAATGTCACAAACGTAGTGCGGTGGACAGACAATTAATTAAGAATGTAATTCTCGAGGTCTATTGTTTTTTTAACTACTAGTGTGACACATGTAAAGTTTAAGTAACATGTAACTTTGTAAGTGGATATATCTAACATTAAACACAAAATGCATCCTTCCTTACAATAGGTCTAAGGTCTTTGGCATACAACTGCAAGAGTTAGCTAAAAAGGTTTTTTTTTTATTTTATAGAAACACAAAAAGCGCACACGTGAACGGAACCCCAATGCTAGTAGATAGCAGTGGGAGGAGCAAGGGGTGAAGGGTAGTTTGCAATAAATCCATTTTCATTTTTTCCCGTCACTTAATGGTCGCATTAAATCATTTATTATATTTGTTTGACGACAATGGTTGTGATTATTTCGTGCATTTTGTAAACGTATTGCGTAAACCTTACACAAACTGTTCTAAAAATTGTCTAACCATGATCGGATTGCAACAATAACGGTGCACAATTTTACAGACAATTTTATACATTTAAACTTGTTCTGTTCGAAGAGCGCGCATGCACATGCAAATCCGCGCACTTACTCGCACGCGCGCGCGCGCGCACACACACACACACACACACACACACACACACACACACACACACACACACACATATATATATATATATATATATATATATATATATATATATATATAAAAATAATCTAGAAGTCAGAATCGTGTGCTCATTTCAAGAGATTGGACCTGGCATCTACCCATAACTGCCGTTTTAATAGCTTATTTTGCGATTAAAATGTCCTAAAATCGATTTCTTTTTAATATTTGTAACCGGGCAGCTATTCTGAAATGGTTGAATGGATTTTGCTGAGTTAAATATACACACTCACCCCCCACACACACACACACCACACACGCTCACTCATTCACACACACACACACACACACACACACACACACACACACACACACACACACACACACACACACACACACACACACACACACACACACACACACACACACACACACACACACACACACACATATATATATATATATATATATATATATATATATATATATAAAATAATCTAGAAGTCAGAATCGTGTGCTCATTTCAAGAGATTGGACCTGGCATCTACCCATAACTGCCGTTTTAATAGCTTATTTTGCGATTAAAATGTCCTAAAATCGATTTCTTTTTAATATTTGTAACCGGGCAGCTATTCTGAAATGGTTGAATGGATTTTGCTGAGTTAAATATACACACTCACCCCCCACACACACACACACACACTCACTCATTCACACACACACACACACACACACACACACGCACGCACACGCGAGCGCGTGCACACACACACAATTTTTCACGACCACAACAATGTTCCTATATTAATTTCAATGAGGGGAATAATACACCTGCGAAATATTCCTGTCTGTTTTCTTGTAGACCACTAATGTCAAGGTCACGGATCTGGGTCTTACCACGATGGCCAACACAATAACTCGTTTTACGACTGGAATTCACTATAAAATAAAAAAGAAAAATATTCACATTACTCAAATTTGAGGAACGCATTATTTTACCCGAACTCTCTCTAGGTAACCACCATTAGGTAGCCTACTGTTGAATGGAGGAGTAAGGTAAGAGATTTCATTGAGAGAAGTCTGGTAGACTATACAATAGGACTACAGCAAAGTACAATGACATGACTCATCCCATTGATCCTCTTACATCCGGAACGCGAAACCATGACGGATCAGCCCGCTCCGGAGTCTGGCAGCGTCGGACCAATTTGGATTCATTTTTTTGCTTGACACGTTATTGTTGTAATGCATATTAATTAACGAATGGCATTTATAACATGAACAATTGGAGCGGCCGTCGTAATAAGGTCTGATAATAAGACTTAGATCTGAGACTTGAAATTAGGACGAACTTGACCTATAGATTACTTGTTCATAGATCTTTGAGAAACGAAAGAATGTATAAAGAATATATATATATATATATATATATATATATATATATATATTCACAAGTTTATTACCTAGCAATATTTTTTCAATCGTTTTAAAATGGAGAACTTTTTTATCTTACAAATTTCAAAAACCTGACTTCGCTATTGTAATAAACTTTAAAAACGGCGTAAATTATTATTTTAAATTTCTTAATTGTACTGTGAAAACAAAACTTATTCTGACAATGGTCTGTGTTTATTTTCATATTTTCAATGTAATTTAATAATGTTTGAATGTTTAATAATGTAATTCACGTCTTAAAGTGCTAATTTATGCAGATCGTAACGCTAAACATGGCGGTAAAATAATATTTTTTTTTCTTTTATGCAATCTAAAATATTATTGTTTAGTGTTTACGTTTTTGAAAATTCGTCTCCATCAAGCCAGCAAGAAAAAATCTGCATGCAGTTGTTATATAAGATTTTAAATGTCCGCCATTAAACGAATTTTGCTAGTTAACGATGTCAAAGTCAATCTAAAAACATATTATGATGCCTAGTTTGAATCAAAATGGATTGATTCTGGTTTGCTTCAGAGTGCAAACACACACACACACACACACACACACACACACACACACACACACACACACAATTTTTAATTAAAACTCAAAAAGTATCTATGTTCATTTAAGTTTCCCGGGAATGGATTTTACCATGACCGCTTCAATAGTTCATTTTCTAAGACATAATCGTCACAAATTATCCATGAATTTAAAACCTTCCTGTATAAACTTTTAAAAAAACTTGAAAAAACGCATGTAAAATTCCACTTTAAAAAAATCGAATACAAACCAGAGCTGCGAGAGTTTTCAAGTGACAATACAAGCGAGGGGTAGAGGGCAGGGGGTAGTCACCCTTAGGGTGAAACATTAAATCTGATTTGTGTTCAGCACAGCTCCGTGCACAGCTAGCATTGAGAGACAGAAGCATATTGTTGGATCCTCAGGAGGTTAGGCCGCCATTATCCTATGTTTAATCAGTCAAAGTGTGTGTTAAAGTCCTGTAGCCTAAACATGGAATAATCATTTAAAGACAATACAAAATCACTTTTTAAGAATATTTTTTAAAAACCAAATTGAAATCGTTACAGTGATTATATTCGGAATCAAAAATTTGTTACTGCCTAAAGTTTAAAAAATATTTTACTAATTATTCAAAGAACAGTAGATATCACTGTATGCTCTTAATTAATAAAATGGCTGACGTTCCACGACAACGCTTTGAGGCACTAGTAACCTTATCTTCTAATTTAACAAGTAACCGTGATATTTAAGAAACATGTTAATGGACCAACTTTATTGAAAATTGTATGCTCTTTCTCAAAGATGCCGTAAAAATTATGGCAGGTTTTGCCGTTCAGCCAGTAATACAGAAAATAGCCAGTAACTAAACGTCAACGTTAAATCAGAGGCAGCCACTTGAAACGGACTTGAATGGGGGAAAACAATTTCTACATGCGTCGTTTGGTCTTTTTAAAAGTTACCTTCGTATCAAATTTCAAACAATCGGTCAATGCATTTGACCAACGCACAATAAAATGTGTGCGTGTGCGTGTGCGTGGGTGGGTGGGTGTAAGACTTTTTTCCAAAATATGCCTATAGTTAAAAATTCTTTTTTTAAAAAAACTTATATTTTCACACAGAAACACACACACGCGCACTCAACACAATTTTTGTACCAAGTTTGAATAAAATCGAACAAAAATTGCGATAGTGAACGAGTTAACACACACACACACACAAACACACACACACACACACACACACACACAAACAAACACACACATACAAACACACACACACACACACACACGAACTACAAATCGCATAAATAAAAAAGTCTCTCTTCGGATTTCGCTATTTCGTCGTAAACAAAGGAACGGGGGAAAGTGTAACTCTAAGGTTGCCGGGCATGTCTGTGAAATATGAACCAGCGCTGTTTTCCCACCCACGACTTTATCTGTAGGCCGCGGATTTTCTTGTCTCTTGTGTTTTCTATATTTGTGGAAAAGGAGCGACAAAAACGCCGACCGAAAAGCGTAACGAAACCGATTGCGTCACCGCAACGCCACGTAACAATAGTTGACAAAATGGCGGCGGCCCGGCTTTAACTATTGTGTAAGTGTAATTGTATAAAAACACTTTTATATAGCGGGCACCTTATGCAAGCGCCACAATAAAAATTCTCGTTACCGATTTGCTAGTAATTCTAAGATATATTTACTTTTTTTATTATTTCCTAGAAAATATATAAATTTTATAAAATTAATCGGAACGCATGAAAAAAATTTACTGTCGACCTTCAGATAATTCAGCTGCGATAAAACTATTTTAATCGCAGAAGATAATAAATTAATTGCAGAACTAAAATAATCACCGCACGTAGATGGCTCGCTTACGCAATGGAAGTAACTATGCCATATCACTTAAACATTATAATTTAACAACTTTCTTGAAAATATGGGAAAATTCTCATAGAAAAAGTTATGATTTATTTTAAGATGTGACATGGCTGACATTTGGAAAATGTTTCTTATGTATTTTTCTGAATGACGAATGAGCTTGTGATATCGATTAGGTAAGGTCGATTTTTATAACAAATTTAAATCAAATGGGACAACATTTTCGAACGATAGAGTGCTAAAAGAATCACAAAAACGTTTTAAAGTTCTATAAATAAGTATTTGTGAATATTTCAAATCCTAATCTGGATTTTACAATGGCCGATCCAATAGCTTATTTCCCCGAAAATCAGATAAATTAATTATTAGGTAAAGGTTTTTAACCAACCAGGGGTTCTCAACCATTTTTCTGCTTCGACCCCCTAAATATTTTTTTTTCACTCCGTAGACTCCATATGTTTACAATGTGTTGCACAAATATCACCGCAAATGAAGCTTTTATTAGGAGCATTTCAGCAATACAATTTTTTTAATAATTTGTAATTTGTATTATTAGATATACATTAAAGATGTAATTATGTTTATAGAAGCAGAAATTTAAATAAAATATAAATCACATAAATACATAAAATTTTAATGAGATGGTTGCTGTTGATGTCCTTCGATTATCTTACTTATATCCGAGGAATTATTTGTAAATATTAATTGTAAATCACCACGTTCTGATAATTTAAGGAGTTAAAAATGGAACTTATTTTACAGACCGCCCTCCGAATTTAATTAACCCCCTTCAAGGTTCAATAGACACCAAGGGGTCCGCCTGGACCCTTTTGAGAAACCCTGAACTAAATTTTCAAATTATTGTCCGTAACACTAAATCCATTTATCGATTATTAGTCAGAATATAAATATGTTTTCGTTTTATAAAAATCATAGAATCGAGAGTCACAGAATCAATATCATAATTTTCTACATTTTTTTGAAAATTCAATTTTCCAATCGCAATCAGCATAAATTAGTAATGTACATTTTCAATTTTTTTCGAAAACTCAACGGTGGTCACAGTGAAATCTCATTTTCCAAAAAACGTAAGGTAAAGAATTTATAGTTGGAAATATGTTTCCACCCCGCAGGGGGGTGCAGACTGGCTGCACCTATTGAGAGGATTTAGACGTCCCTCGCTGTACCCCAGTCTAACACACACTTACACTTACAATACTACACTTATGACTTTAACACTTTACACTCACACTTACATTCATGGAGGCGATAGTATCCTTAATGTGCTTTTCGCCTTAAAATAACAACAACAATATGCTTCCGTAGGGCTGAAATTATTCCTGATAAAAACCCAACTTGCAAGAAGGTGTTTGGAAGCTGAAAATAGGCCCTACATAGGCTATAAACATATCCACTTTAAAAACTTAATAATTTTTTTTTATTTTCTGTACAAATTTGTTTTAAATGAACTGAGGTTCCTTTGCTTACTGTAAAATTATGTAATTTCAAACATATGTAGGTTGCAGTTGAAGCGTGGCTGCAAAGTGATCAACAGTTCACTGACACAACAACGACAACACATGACAATCTCAGGGGAGATGTGCGCCCGGTGTCCGCGGGGATTCGACGAAGTGACGCGGCCAAGTCGTACTACTTGCCCGATTAGACTGCAATCAATTAAGTCCGATTGTCGGAGGGGAGCTGCGAACACCACCAGGGAATCGATGCAAATTAAAAGCAACACGTTTAGTTCACAGAGGGAGATAAACAGACTGTAATAATCCAGATTTATCTTTGTCGGCGTTCAAACACTCGTCAGCTGAGAATATGGCGGCACGCAGCTGTATCGCTCATGAAATTAAAACCAATTTCCCAACAATTTTGCGAATTTCTATTAAAAATGCGCTATTAGAGTTGTCAGTATGAAATGAGCGGGACCTTGAAATGAGAGCCACTTATTGCTATAGTTCCAGTATTTGAGGCGTCGCTTAAAAGTAAATTATTTGACCGATTTTGACTAAATTTGATTTGCAGGCCTAGTTTAAGCAAATCTCTGAATATTTTATAAATATCCTAAAGAACAATTCTTAAGTGACAATTTTTTTTGAAAACTACTACTCCGACAAATTGAAAGCAGTAGAAAAAAGTAAAATATTGGCCCTAAATTTTCAAAACATGCTAAAGTACAAAAATCCATTCCTCAAGCCGTTGTAGCAAATTTGAAACAAAAGAAATTTACTTTTAGAGAGTGAATAAAAAAAAACTAAAATGGACCATAACCACCATACGGTTTTTTTATTTACTCATGGACTGTGAGATACTTTTACTTAAAATTTATTACACTGACTTGAAATTTTATTATTCAAATGTGATCGAAATTTGAGAAAAATTGGGTGAACTGATTTTAAGAAATGACGTAGATTTTCTCAGAAAGTTTGTGCAAAGTTTTTCCATCATTCATTCGTATAAAAAGACGATAACAAACCGAAATTAACTGTACAAGGAAAACAATGTTCGATAAATCGATTGCCGCTGGATATCGACTAATCGATAGTCGCGGCTAACCATCTGCCACTCTTTCTCACGTTATAGGAATGCCTTCCGTGTAAAAATACAGAAGTAAAGAAGATACAGTAAGGATGTTTGGAATAGTTGGGGAACGTCTAAATGTGTGCTCATTAACCTATCGAAGCGGCATCTCTGAGACAAAGAAGCGCTTGTGACGACGCGATCAAGGCACCACTGTCTCGCGCCACATCGCTCATAACGTGCTGGCCGCTGATCAAGGTGGCTGGTACCTCAACTCCCTGACACTTCACTTTATTAAAATTGATTTATTTAGCGGAATGTGTGGCTCAACGGAGGGGAAAAGTGACGCTAGGGCGTCCTACATTGAGTAACTAAGTGTTCGTAGCTATATTTAGTACCTTAAACCGGTCCCCCACGCGTTACAATTTGTATACATAGCGCAATTAATTAAGACTTTCTTAACCTACACGGAAAATCGAAAGTAGCGCCACTGACGTATGCTGCGTGATCGTTGAATATTCTTTTGCACTAGACTGTTTCGGATGCTGTTTGTAAATATATAGTGGGTGCAATAGTTTAAACATGTTATCACCTGTTACCTTCAAAATTAAAAATCACTTTAAAATAGTTGATTTTTATTACATTTAGGCTAATATTCTTTTTATTATGACATAGGTACAGAATAGAAGCGTACGACATTTAGAATAATATTGAGATGACTTTCAACGTTTATAGTTTAAATACAGAGTATTACGGCATTCATGTTTTCGTTTTTTTACGGACGTAGTACAAACAGTTTGTATTAACTGGTGACTTAATTTTGTAACCAACTTTTTAAAATTACAATCATATTATTCATTAAAAGGGCGGTAAGTACTGAAAAAAGAAAATCTTAAAATTATGAAAAAAAAGTTTTAAGAAGTAAATTCGAGTGGCCGCGGTTTTGAAACTATTGACCAGATTTTACTAGGTAACTAAGCTATTACGAAAATCGATTTTTGTGCCGAGTTTGAAGCAAATCGAACCAAAATTGCGAATGTGATCTAACAAAAATTGATTTAGATATCAAGACTGGAGCTCATTTCAAAGTATATTATGCCCTGAGTAGGCTATATGTCAGGTTATCTAATTTATATGAACAAAGTTTTATAAAAAAACAACTTATAAACTTATATTAAGTTTTATATAAACAAAACAATTTGTTTCTATTTTTAAAAATAACAAAAATGTGAAAGATATTGCTTAAAAGTTTTTGTGAATGGTTCAAAAAATATTACTGTAATAAAATCGAAATATTATTTTATTATTTAAGCGTGTATTTTATTATTTTATTAGACGGTAAGCGTGTAACCGGTCTAACGCGATTAACTTTTTAGTAAAAGTTACTTTTACGTGTTTAAAGAGTTTTCAGTACAATTAACCAGATAAACTATTGTATCGATTTTCGTTTATCTCTCCCTAACAACTTTATTTTACATTATCAGCTGTTGCGATCAGCTGTTACAAAAATAGTGGGCCATATGTTGAAGTGAAACATTGCTACTAGTTGCCACTGCTTGGCAGATCGTATCGTCGTGCAGATCGCAGCCCATTAGATTCCGTGTAGACACGATCAGATAGGCCGTGGTTATACCGCCGACATTTTTACATACAAGGTTTTCGTAATATGAAGAAATTATTAAGTTAATTATTGCAGATGGCGGAGACAGGTCGGTTAGATTGCGAATCTTCTTTATGGCCGAGAGATCGATAGCAAAACTATAACAGCTTTACTTGATCGATTACAGGTAATCCGAGATAAATCTTCAACTATTAACGAGATATTATCAGCGATGTCTGATCCCGGCTATCGTGTATATACGCATTTTACAGAGAAAGGTGTACGAAGGGCTAATATGATTTAAGCTATTTTTAACGTAGGCCTACAGTATTTGCTTTGAGTTATATTAATTTGCAAAGTCTGCAAAGAAACAACTGCGGTACGCAGCTGTCTCGCTGACGTGATACCAGTGAATTCCCAAAGATATTTTTCGTTATGTTACCCTTTTTTCAATTCTGATTTCACCATCATGATCAGAATTAAAACCTGCATACGCTAGCACTTTAAACTTACAAAGTACACTGAAAGTATGAAAATGAACCTCAACCGCCGTCAAAATAATATTATTAATTTTAAAGGATTTTGAAAATTCAAAATACAACTTACAATTTTTAACGCTGATTACGATGGTAAAATCTGATTGAAAAAAGTTTTAGATAAAACAGTTGTTAATTTTTTAAAATTTGAAAAGAATTGTTCCGTTATTACAAAAATTAATTTTTGTACTAAGTTTGATTGAAATTGATTAAAATTAAAAACATGAGACTGTTAACACACTAAAAAAAACAGGCACACAACGTTTACTTATAAAAAATTTTTAATGACTCTTTAAGAAGTGATCTACAGGTCAGGGTCGTGCTCATTCCAAGGTTCCGTGTCTGGATCTTACTGTTATGGCCGCTCCAATAGCTCATTTTGAAACTAAAATTCGCTAATAATTGATAATTCGTAATTGGTATGATTGACTTAGCAAAGCAAGATCTCTATTTCAACTTGACCGTTCGACATCTGATTTGTGTGTTTGCTTGTTTGTTACGCAGTTTTCGCCAAACGCATTGATCGATTGTTTTGAAATTTAGTGCGAAGACAATTTGTACAAAGCCCGAACGGCGTATTGTAATTGTTTTCATTTACAGATGGCTTTCATCGATTAACAATGATGAGTGTATGCAGCTTTGGCATTAACCGACTGTTTTGAGAATTGGTACGGAAGTACCTTGTATAAAACCCAAATGACATACGAGTAAGATGTTTTTTCATGCGCTTCCGTTTTAAGATGGCGGCCGTTTTAACAATGACGAATGCTGTTAAGCGGTGGTCAAGCAATTAAGATCTTGCCTGGTCTACCGTTCCTTGAACTACTACATTTTTTTTATTTCAACACTATAAAAAAACAATGCGTCAGATTGAAAAACGAAAAAAAAAGAATATGAGAAAGTAAGTGCACGGTGTCGAGAACGTATTTTGTTCCGATTGATTTTAATCCTGCCAGCCAGCGCAGCTCCGTGCAGCAGTTTTTGCGTTTCTCCAAGGCAGGCACTCAGCAGCGTCGAGTGAAGATGTAATTAGGTTAGACATGGCAGCGGCGGGCCAGGCGAGTATTATGTCGGCGTAACCCAAGCATACAACGGTCCGTCATACGTAGTGAACGCGGAGCCACATGCTGTAGCATTTTTTTTTTTAATGAAAAGGAAAGAAATTGTTTACGAAATACCCGTACACTTAGTAAAATATTTTCCTTTACTGTTTTGAAGCGAAGATTTAATGTTAGCATTGGCGAGAGAAGTGAATAGAAAAAAACGTTTGCCGAACGGAAATATGGAAAAAACGAGCAAACGAATTTCGTCTCTATTTATGTCTTTCTTTTTCTTCTTCCTTTTCGATAACAGTACACTAGTAGTATATGAAAACGTTGTGTTGCTTTGGTTTGGTATTTTTTGAAGAACACGTGCACATTGTAAATGTTTTTAAGGCAAAAATGTAGTTTTTAACAACATAACCTGAAACTTACTATAGTCTATCAGCTGTTCAATGAAATCAGCTGATCTTAACGAATTAATATAAGAAACTGATCTTTTACTATAGCCTAACTAAAAAAGTATGTATGACAAAGCTAGGTTCACGTATTTACTTAAACAAAACAGTAAATTTGTAACATATCTTTAAACTAATTACACATTCAGCAAAGATATCATTAACAGAAACTTCGATTTTGTCGGTAACTCACTGAGCTCAACACGTGTACTTTCTTTAATAATAACTAGTTGATAGCAGTTAACCACGGTCACATGATAAAAAGTCACATTATAAATAAAACTTACCCATCTAGTATTTTATAATTTTTTGTCTGTTTTTTTAAATCTGGCCATTTAAATTATTCATTTTTTAAAATAATTTATTTATAAATTGCAAATTTTACTATCTAAATATTAATAAACATTCTACCACTGAAGGAAATCCCAAAGTTAAAAAAAAACACTGCTTGTTGTAAATACAAAATTATTATGCATCTCTTCACAATGGTTTGAAGGCACATAAGTTCCGTATTATTTAACAAAGTTAGAGGTAAAAAATATTATATTTTATATTTTTGCGAAGTATGTGTCTTTCAAGTAAATATATTTTTCACGAACGACTTTTAACTGCTTCTTACAAACTCTCATAAAAGTGTTCGCTGGTTACGGTAGTGAAAACGGATTTTCAAAAATTGAATGATAGAAAATATTTTAGGAAATTTAGTTGCACACGTCAGCGTTGTACGATTTTTCGAAAGTTGTATTTACCCTCGCTCTCAAGTGCCTAACCTAAAACATAAACTTAGCAAGTAGAACATAAGCCTGGGCCTGTGTTAAAACAGTAATTTAAAGCAAAGACCTCTGACCGCCGTCAATTTTATTCCTTTCAACTGAATTTGAAAGTGTACTACTACCTCTTACAGCAATGTAGCCATTTTGCCTAACCAACCCTTATTTCAATTAACCGTACTAAATTTACAATCAAAATCTATTATTTTTTAAACATTGCCAGAGCTTTAAATAACAATTAAAAGTAAATATCAGGTATGATCGATCTGCTGTTGGTTTTACTTTTATCTTATTCTATTAAATTTGGTTTTATGGTTTACGTAATTAATAAATGAAAAAAGATTTTTTGATGTAAAACGTTCTGGTACCAACATTAATTTCTACTCAATCCAAGTTAATTTGTAAAATATTAAAGAACAGTAAATTGAACAAATGTTTATAAAATGAAGGTTTACAAATTGAAAAAAAAATATTTTTACTTAAAATGTGTGAAAATACTTCGACATTATAATGACTGTAAAGCAATTGACATTTTAGTTACTATTCGGCCAATTATAATACGAATTTTAATTGCATAAATAGTTACTGAAGAGCAATCCTGGTAAAACCAAGCCCTACTCCATGAAGTGTTCACCGATTCTTACCTCTGGGAAATATTGTTGACAATTTTTAAATTTGGTGTGGGCGTTTTAATAACTAAAATCTATAGTTTTAGTACAAAAACTAATTATACAGTTTGAAAGTTTTAAAACAGTGACCATTCAGATTCTTTCGTAATATAAAACTGTTTTATTTTATTTTTCTAAAAATATGATTTATCAAAACAAATTGCAGCGGGACAGCTGAGCGCCACAAGTGTTAGCATTTTTTTTTCAGGAAATGAGCTATTGAAGTTTCTGTCATGGTACGATCCATACCAACACCTTAAAATAATTTCTTGTGTGCCATCCTATGTATACTATCCTACGCCTATATAAATAAAGTTTGTTAATAACTTAGGCAAGTTCTTCACTCTGTAAAATCTGTTCAATAGTTGTAAAACAGTGAAATTCAATTCTTAAACAAAATATAACATTTTTTGTGTACACGTTTTTTGAAATCTGATTTCATCATGTTTAAATTAAACTATAGTATACGTTCAACTTTTCAAGTAACTAAATATGAACTATCAATCACGGATTTTAAAAATTTAAGTTACAACTCAATCTCGAATCTGAATATTGTAGTCACTTCTAATGCGAGAATTTCAATTTAATGACGATGTCCAAATAACCAGATTAAGTGAATGGATTTGTACACATGGAATATCCGATTCCTTATATATATACAATCTGTATACGATATGAGTAAGTCAATAATGGGAACGTTCCGAATATTATAATATTCGGAAACAGCGTGTATTTTATTTGAACATTACTAGTTCACAATAGCCTAACTATTCAAAGTTAGCTTCAACATATTGAGTCCGATTCTTTGCTTTCGATTCCATATGTATATGAGAATATGAGTAGGCCTATATGAGTAAATGAACTCAACAATCAGAACGTTCCGAGTATTTAGATATTTGGAATCAGCGAATAATTTGTTGTGAATCCACACATAAATAGTTCACCGTAATTATTCTATTCTAACCGCACTTTATTGCGTATCCGATTCTTTGCTTGTAATTCCAATGAAATAGGAATAATGAACTCATTAATCAGAACGTTCCGAGTATTTAGATATTTGGAATCAGCGAGTAATTTGTTGTGAATCCACACATAAATAGTTCACCGTAATTATTATATTCTAACCGCACTTTATTGCGTATCCGATTTTTTGCTTGTAATTCCAATGAAATAGGAATAATGAACTCATTAATCAGAACGTTCCGAGTATTTAGATATTTGGAATCAGCGAGTAATTTGTTGTGAATCCACACATAAATAGTTCACCGTAATTATTCTATTCTAACCGCACTTTATTGCGTATCCGATTCTTTGCTTGTAATTCCAATGAAATAGGAATAATGAACTCATTAATCAAAACGTTCCGAGTATTTAGATATTTGGAATCAGCGAGTAATTTGTTGTGAATCCACACATAAATAGTTCACCGTAATTATTCTATTCTAACCGCACTTTATTGCGTATCCGATTCTTTGCTTGTAATTCCAATGAAATAGGAATAATGAACTCATTAATCAAAACGTTCCGAGTATTTAGTTATTTGGAATCAGCGAGTATTTTGTTGAGAATCCACACATAAATAGTTCACCGTAATTATTCTATTCTAACCGCACTTTATTGCGTATCCGATTTTTTGCTTCCAATTCCAATTAAATATGAATAATGAAGTCATTAATCAGAACGTTCAGACTATTTTGATATTCGGAATCAGCGAGTATTGTATTACGAATCTACACACTATTCACAGTAATTATTCTGTTCTAGCTTCACCATATTGTGTATCCGCACTTTCGCTTCCGATTCTTTTTCCGTATATTATATGAGCGAATGAACTCAATAATCGGAACATTCCGTGTATTTTGATATTCGAAATCAGCCATTTATTCCGAATCCATATTTATCCGAAATGATATTTATTCCGAATCCACGCATCGTTAGTCTTCAGTAATTATTCTTCCCTAATGTACCATACTGTGTATCCGATTCTTTGCTTCAGATTACAATTCTTATATATATGAATTAATAAATTCAATTAAGGGAACGTTTCTTGTACTTTAATATTTGGAATCAGAGAGTATTTTGTTTCAAATACACACATCTGTAAGCCACAGTAATTATTCCACTGTAGTTGTACCATATTGTGTGTCTCGGGCATAAGGTTCTCAACTTTAAACTCTGTAACAAAACAAACTTTGGGAACAGAATTTATTGGGCCAAGTTTGTTTTGTCGAGTTAAGTTTGCGAAGTTTTCTTTCTTTGTTAGCCTAGAGTTCGTTTTCAAAATATGTAAACTGTATTTCGGTAACTTCTTCAAGGAAGATTGTTTAAATAATCTGGCGAAAGTTTGAGTGTACTGTTAAATGTTGTTTATTTTGTTTCTTAGATAATTTATCTGCAATAAGAATACTAAAAAACAAAACACTTGAACGAGATTTAAGCTTATTAAATGACTTTCTATTCTCGCAGCCAATTAATACGTAGTCAAGTAAAATTCACTGATCGTTACTAATCCAAAGTTTCTAAAATTTGTTCCCAAATATATATATATATATATATATATATATATATATATATATACTAAAAAAATTATGGAACCTTATACAAGTCAGCCTAGTAAGTTCTATCCGACAGATTTGCTTAATGTTTTTTATTAATAAGTATTTATGAAGTGTTTTAAAACAAAACTTCTATAGACGCGCCTGACCAGCCAGAGAATTTACCTTTTTTTGTAATGAGTTTAAATCCAGCTGACATGTAAGTTTTTGCCGTCACGGTTACGCAGTCTGTTTTTTACGTTAAATATTTATTTGCTTAAAATTAATTGTAAATATAAATAAGTTGAATAATACACATTTTAATTTTAATTAACGCCATTATAGGACAGCATCCCCGATCCGTCTTGCACGAAATTATTTAAAGCGTTTACAGTTAAATATATTTATCTCGCGTAATACATTTGATATTTTAATACAATGACAACGTAAATATTTTTACGTATATAGGCCCTAAAGAATTTAAATAACTATATAAATTATAATAAACGTCATTACACTTCAAACCCGACCCCTCAAGTACAAAATTGTTAGAGTTTTTACAGTTAAATATACCTTGTATAATTTGAACAAGATACTTTGTACTTGTACTTTGGATTAGTAATTTGTACTTTAATGTGTATAAACAATGTTTAATACATTTAAATTTTTAAAAAAATTTCTAATAATTTTCATATTTTAAGATAGCAGACATTAATAGTAGACCTTCTGTAATACGCTATACATTTACAAACAGCATCCGAAACAGCTCAGTACAAAAGTACGTTTCAACGAACGCTGCCGTGATTTTCCTCTTAGGTCAGAAAGTGCCTTGATATAGGCCTACATTTGTACATAATCGTTTTTCGGACAGCTCGCCTTATATTTTTGGGACTACGTAAACATTACGAAAAAGACACGAAAAACAGAAACAAAATAAAAATATTCCATGAGTCTTGCACGAACTATATTTTGTAAGTTTAAATTAATCGTAAAATTCTAGATTAGCGTGACCAGCAATAATATGACTATTTTCCTTAAAAATATGCATTTTTCTGAATATAATGACGAAACAAATTTACCCTTTATGATTAGGCCTATTTTTGGTGGTAAATCATAATTAACAACATTAATCGAAAATATTTATGCTGATCATGTTTATAACGAAATGTTTGTTAATCGTTAGATATCGCTGAATTTATAAACAAATAAAGATATCGCTTTATTTCGTAAAAAAAATAATTTAAGTAACACAAAAGTCAAAGCGTGACCGGCGATATGTGACTTTTTCCTTGAAAATATAAGTGTTTCTGATTGTAATGGTTACTTAGCTCTAACAAAAATTGACGCCGCAGTGACTTTTTTTAATAACAGAAAAATCTTACACTGGTATTACGAATATTTTTAGATATTAGATTTATATATATAAATGTAAACAATTGAATGTTCGTTTCATTTTACAGAAAGAGTTAAGTTTAATAACACCAAAGTCCAGGTAAGCGTGACCAGCAATATCCGAATTTTTTGTGGAAAATATATGTTTTCCTGATTATAACTTAGCTCCCACAAAAACTGACTCTGTAGTGTCTTTTTTCCTAATATTCGAAAATTCGTATACTGATTTTACGAAATATTTGTTTAGATATTAAATTTATATAGCCTATTAAATATTAGATGCAAATATTCGCCTTATTTCACAAAAAAAAGTCAAGTTAAATAACACAAAAGTCTAGGTAAGCGTGACTAGCGATATTCGACTTTTTTTTTAAATAGCCTACTTGATTCCCTGATTAAAATAAATAATAAATCACTAAGTGCTTTCAAAAATTGACGCGATAGTAATTTTTTTAGTAACAGAAAATTCCTGTTATAATATTAAGAAATGTTTGTTTAGGTGGGCCTATTAAATTTACATTAATATTTACATTTAATTACACTATTTGTATTAAATAGTAGGCCTATTAGATACTGGCTTCTATTATTTAATTCGCTTTTTTTAAAAAAAGTTAAGTTTAACAACATAAAATTCTAATTAAGCGTGACACTGGATTTTTTTTGAAAATAGATTCTACGTGTTTCTGCATACAACGATGGAAAAATAATTCGGTCACTCTCATAAATTGACCAATAGGGATTTTTAATAGACATTTCCAATACTGACAATGTTATTATGGACTTTTTATATTAGTTATATTCGTTTATATTGATTAGCCTATATTAGTTTTATGCATTATTTTACCAAAAATGGTCCACTTTTAATAAACACACTATTTTATTAAAAGTACACTTCACTTTTCTGAAACGAATTTGTAAAATAATTTCAACTGAAGTTTTTTTTCGGAAAAAGCCTAGTTAATAGTTAACGTAATAAATAATTTCTTTGTGCTTATCTCATTAAATAGAAAGTTTGATTTTCAAATATTTACTGTACGCGGCTGTGTCGCTGAAATTACTGAAGCAAATTCTCAGAGTATTTTCACTTATCGTACCCCTATTTGTAATTCCGATTTCACTATCATAATCAGCACTAAAATTTGCAAATATTACCGTTTAGAACTTTCAAATTTTATTGTCAATACAAAGATGAACCCTGACAGTCGTAAAATTAAATTTCTTAATTTCAACGTATTTTGAAAATTCAATTTTCTTCCAAACATATGCCTATTCTGTTTGTATACGGAAACACCGGAGAAATCGAGAGAAAACCCGCCGGTGGTCAAATTTCTTTTACTTATAATTTTCAACACTGACTTGAATATTTAGGCGTATACATGACATAAATTTGAGAGAAATCTAATAAAACAATTGTGATAAACTTTGTCTCTTAATTTAAAACGCGTCTTTTTAAGGATAACTTACAGTGACGAATAATATTTGTTTCCTTTTTTGGTGAACTCGGATTACATTTGAACAAAATTTGTTTAAAATCAGACCAAAAAGGGGTTAAAATTGTTTAGAAAAACAGACCCAAGATATGGGTAAACTAGACCTTTACGCCAAATTTCACAAAATAGAACAATTAATTAATTCTCCATTGATGTACACACACACTCGTGGACAGGCAATCCAATATGGGCCTGTAACCACTTTTTTGGATTCAGGGGATTTGAAAATATAAAGATCGATTTTTTCTCTGTCAAACTTCCTATAGGCCTACTTTATTTAGTGATAAGTTATTACACGTTTTTAGAAACAAACACAAACTTTAAAAACAAAATTAATTCTTGACATTCATTAGGCTAACAGATTTTTCAATTTTCTTATAAAATATCTCTTGAACCGGTTTTCTGGAAATATAGCGGCATATCCGTTTTGTATGAGCACTTAAACAGACTACAGTTCAACAAAACATTTGATCACAACCGTTAGAAGCGGTTTTGAGAAAATCATATCCTTGACTTACATGTATAGTACTCCATCATGTTCTGATTGTACCTATAGGCTGTTGAAAGATCCATGGCGGGCGTACGGAGAGAAAACAAACCAAAATTTGAAGGATCCAGGTTTCCAAAAATTGTTCACACTGCGTATACTAAGAGCCCATAGCGTTAACCGTATTTTTTGTACAAAAATGTGTCTCCATATTTGAATATTTTCACTTTAAGGCCATTCTCAACGTATGTGAATTTAAAGTTTGTATTTAAATTTACTTTTAAATGTTCAGTCATTTTTTAATAATCTATTATCTGATTAGCATGTTTGGAAAAATAAAATTACAACAGAATTTTAAAATCAATTAAAAATTTTAAACAGTAAAATGGTAATTTTAGTAAATTAGACTACATTTTATATTAAAGATATCAGGTCACGTAGCGTATTGGTAAAAAATGATTTAAAATTTAATTTCCGTTGGCCGTTAACTGAAACACACCTAACCTCAAAATTAAGTAAAGTCACTAAAAATTGAATAAACAGTCCACTAAACAAGCACAATAAGAAAACACCACTGCCATATTAGTCTACATTAAAGAGCACAGTTCCGGGTGGTTGGGTCTTATTGTTGGCCGATTTTCCGATTTGCCGGGTCGTAGTTACAGAGCCGTTGTCGCGGAACGAACAACACAAACCGACTGTACTACAGTTTGTATATAGGGGACGTATGCGTGTGAGAGAGAAAGAGAGAGAGATAGACAGAGGTGCAGGATCTTGGTCACTGTGTGTGTATGGTGACACTGCCGTGACTGGAGTGGGAGGGGAAGTTTGGGGCGGGGAAACGGGGTGGGTTCGTTTTAACCCCTTGGAGAGCGAGCGAGAGAGAGAGAGAGAGAGAGAGAGAGAGAGAGAGAGGAGGGAGGGAGCGTGCAACGCCAAAACGCAACCAGCATATAACCAGCGACCACAGTACAGGATGAACCGAAAAATCTTGAGTAGTGAATCCCCCCCAAGTTCTCCCTCAGTACTTTTCTCTGTCTTGAAAATCGCAGTGGAATATTGTTGGGCTGATTTACCATGCACAATATGAAATTTATATTTTAACAAAAACGCGGCGATTTCACATAATAATCAATAATCACGGCACGCATCTGTCTCGCTGACGTGATAGTAGCGAATTTCTAAAAATTTTTATCTTTATTTTACCCTTATTGAAATTTTGATATTTAAAATCTGAAAAATATCAGTATTTTAAACTTTCAAATTACATTAAAAATACGAAAATGAACCCTGGCCGCCGTCAAAAAATTTCTTGATTTCAAAGCATTTTGAAAATTTATAATGCTAATTTATGCAATTTTTAACGTTGATTACGAGATGAAATCAAATTGTCAAAAACCATAAACAGAAAAGTTAGGAATTTTTAAAGATTTGAAATGGATGCTATATATAGGCCTAATTGTTCCCGGTTTTATCATGATGGCAGCTCCAATAGCTAATTTAAAAAAAATTAAATAAATAAGCTTCAGTCGATAATGCAGTAATGTAAAACTGAAACGAAAATAATAAACGGTGCGAAATGATTACACAAACATTCTTATATTCGATTATTTAAATCTGGTTGAGAAATAGTGAAAAATTAAAAATGAAGAAAATCTTACTAAAGTCTTAAAATCGTTTAAACATATTTTGAGTAAATTTCTGAAATCAGTGTATCCAATATGAAATAGTAGAAATGTACGTTTCTATAGTAACAAAACAAGCACGACGACAGTAGTCGGAGTTTATTTTTGGCTTCGATTTACTCTGAAAATCTCTTTTTATTTTAAATTCGTAACACTTATTTGAATCACGATTCTTTATATCTGATCGGCTTTTTTAACTTTTTCCTGCTATCTCCCGAACAAGAATTTTAGGGATGAAGACTCATACCTCCTCACGTTTTGTGAACTTATTTGAGCAAAACGTGATTTAAACGTTTCAGGCGATTTAAGAAAACTGGATTTTTAACAGTTTTTTTGACAAATAATAGCTTTAAAACAAATTTGTTTAAAATTAAAAACTACATAATTTTTAACAGGCCCTGATTTTCTTTAGGTATAATTTATGGGTTAATTTGAGCAAAATTTGAAGAAAATAGTTCTTAAAAATTGAATAATTTTGATAATTAAAAAAATTGATCCCGAGAAGTGAGGTTATTACGTCATATACGAAAAAAAATTATTGAAATCCATGAATTAGCTCAAACTCTAGCGATGTGTAGAGACGCACAGACGAGTAAAAATCAGTTTTTTTTGGTTTTCCTAAATTATTTATTTAAAGTAATAGCTACATACTTCATAGATTAAATAAAAATATGTATATTTTTATTGTAAGAAAGGTAATCAAATTTTGATTGGCTTTCCGCTTATCGTAAACACGTTACTCACTTACGGAGTATGTTTTTGAAAAAAGTCTTTTAATATATAGGCTAATGTTTAAATTACTTTTTTAACAAAAATCTGTCTATTATTCTAAAATTACCGATTTTGCTTCTGAAAAAATTTCCATTGTCTAAATCCGAACACACGATATAATTTGAACGGAAAACTAAAAAAAAAAAAAAATGTAAATATATTTGAAAGTGTAGTGTAATAATCATCCCCACTTGGCACTATCACCCTCTACAAAGTCCCTTTTATTGGTCGGACTCAGTAGTGGGCGTGGCTTGCAGAGGGGAAGGGTTCAAATTGTACAAACATCATATCTGGTGTTAGTTGTACACTACACCTCATGCTAAACCATTCACGTCTTCCCTGCTTAAGCATACATTCGGAAAAAAGTTTCTTAAAATTTCATAAAAAATTATGTTGACAAAAATTACGCGCGTAAGGTTTTTTTTCGAATTATTGTCTTAACAAATTTTTATTAAGATAATAAAAGTTATTTATTAACCACGTTTATGAACAATTTTTTAATCAGTACTTCTTTTTTCGCGAGTTTCCACAGAAAAATGAGGTTTGGAGCGGCCATCATAGTGAGATACAGCACCTGGTCCTTGAAATTAACGACGGTCCTGACCTATCACACACTTTTTGAGGGATCGTTAAAAAATATGTGTGTGTGTGTGTGTGTGTGTGTGTGTGTGTGTGTGTGTGTGTGTGTGTGTGTGTGTGTGTGTGTGTGTGTGTGTGTGTGTGTGTGTGTGTGTGTGTGTGTGTGTGTGTGTGAGAGAGAGAGAGAGAGAGAGACTCAAGTTGGCAATTTTGATTCTATTTGATAAAATTTGTTACAAAATTGATTTTGTTAATAGCTCGGACTAGGCCTAATTCGTTATTCTGCAAAATCCGATCAACCGTTTTAAAATGGCAGTCATTTCAAATCTTAAACAAAATCATGATTGTTTTTATTTTTCACATTTTATAAAATGTAATTTCCCCATTGTAATCATCTGGTCTGTATTACTTAGATTTTGGTGTTGAATTTTCAATGTAATTTAAAAATTTTAATTTAACTTTCTCCTGATTACGAGGTAAATTCCGTTTTTTAAAGTATAAATAAAAATAAAATTATTTTTCGAAATTTGCTTCCATGAAGTAAGCGATGAAGCTGCGTGCAACGATTGTTTTTTCCACAGTAAGTAAATCGTTTTAACGTAGCCTAAGCTATTTGCAAAAACTGTTTCTACACATTGAACACAACTTTTTTAACATATTGTACTGTAGGCCTCTATATCCAAAATTGTCGTCGTTAAAAAAAAGGCCTAATTTCTAATTTAAATAAAATTATTTATAGAAAAATAACAAAACATCTGTAATTTTAATCGATCCGTTTTAATAAGTGTCTGATGAACTTACAAAAATTTCAAAACTATTTCTAGCAGTGGAGTGACAACGATATGTTTTGTACAAGTCGTACAATGGTAGTAAGGTATTAGATTACCAAATACACAAAGCCAGTAGGTGTACAAGGTTCATATTACCACAGAAGAAAGGTGTCAATTGCAAACCTGGGAGATTGCCTGTAGCGACTTCCCGGAGTTGGATATGTTCCCATGCCTTCGTAGCCTACCTGGTCTAAATATGGATTCGTAATTCTCTTAATCCACGCCAAAACAACAAAACACTTCTTTAAAACCAAACATAAACATAATTAATTATCAATGTAAGGTTGTTATAATAGGCAAATTCAAAAATTTAGTTAGTTTAGTTCTTCAAGGACATCAAATGCAAATCTTTCGCTGATTGGAGCTAATTTACAATAATATTTTTATCTTTTTTCTTTTTGAAATTTTAAATTACCGTTGTAACTAACATGAAAATCGACCTATACTGGCATTTTAAACTTGCAATATAAAAGAAAAAAGTATGACGATAAACCCTGACCGCAATCAGATTCACTTTGGTATTTTCTATTGAATTTATGCAGTTTTAAAGCTGATTAAGACGGTGAAAATAACTTATTTTGCTCTGTTACGAATCCGTTAAAGCTAACAAAAATGATTTTTGTGCTACGTTTGTGACCAAAATTACGAGCACTAGAGGCTACACGACAAAAACACAATTTTTACTAATCCATCAATAATATATTAGGCGGTTAAGGGAGATTTTCCTAAATAACACTGCATTTTTCACTAAGAAGCAAAACTGTTTCAGCTGCCCTGCGCTTATCGGGACAGTTCATAAAACGTTTCCAAAATGTGTAAAGAAGGTATGCCATTGACTTCCCAACACAATACAGCATCAGGTAAAGGACGCCACGGGGGTTTCTCCTTGGGGCACATTTTAATAGTCAATGACACCTCAAAAGGCGACAAAGCCTTTGGCTATGTTGCGATGAAAATTTTGTAAAGTAAGTTTCAGGAACACTTTCCTAATCCAAAAATAAATTGTAAGGTGACATGTAACAAATCATAACGCTATCTAATCTTATCCTACAATAAGGATAACATTTTATTAAATAAGACTTAATAATTACAATAAATCGTTTTATTTATTTGTATTTAAAAAATCGTAACATTTAAAATACAATTAATAATTATTTATTACTTATTTTTTAGCCTATATTCATCGTGAAGAATTTTAATAAACGTAACCTCAGTTCAAATAGCACTATCGAACGAACATCTGTGGTGCAAAATCAGCTGTTTTGGTGAACATTACATTTAATTATAGCAACATTATAGTGTAGTAATCCGTTGTATATTTGTTCTTATGTTTTATATATAGGCCCTATATATATATATATATATATTTTATTTATTTATTATGTATTCATATCATATAGATTATAAAGTGATCTTGCAAATCCTTGTTCTTCTTTTTTGTTTCTTCAACTAAAATAATTCGGCCTAAATTCCAAAATGGTAGGTATAAATGAAAACAATATTAAAACAATAATTGAGATATTATTGTCTGATGTTTTATTCTTTTTTTCTCCCTTTTAGCGACTGGATTCAGTCAAACCTTTCCATGCTCTACGGTCGCTTAAAAAGCCTTTTAATTTTCTTCTGTTTTCCTTTTTCTCTACCGTAAATCACCACTATGATCATTTGTTATCCTTCATCTTCCTCTACATCTTTTTGCAATCGGTCTCGTTTCTGAAAGGTTGTTTGGAGTAGGCTATTCTCCGTTAGACAGGTGGCTGCGGTGATCACAGGACAATGCCACTTCAATAATCATCTACTTAAGATCTCAATACTGCAGGGCGCCCGTTGTGCTAATCAAAGGCACTGAAGATTATTCTATAGGGCGCGCACAGTTAGCAACTTACATCCTGTTTAAGACTCTGGGCAAAGGTCGTCAGGGAAAAAATATTTTGGTTAAATGTGATCATATATGTGTTACTGTCTCAAGGCGGTGACGTCAAGACTTTCACTTTTGCTAATGAGACGGCTATCTTGGCTCTTTGAGATGTACATGCCAAAAATAAATTACAAAAAAGCGGCTGATCATAGCGGCTTGGACTAAAAAATTAGCGTATCAAACGTAATGAATCCAAATCCTTAGATGTAAATTCTACAAATAGGGATTACGATTATTAGCCAGTCTATATTAACCAACATATAGTACCGCATGCAGTGGAAAGTATCTTGGTAGGCTATGACCCTTAACGAAGCTACGCTGGAAGGAACACGTTAAAAGCGAACTAGACATCCAACTGAAAAAAATGCATTGGATAAATGGAGGAAGGTCAGAATTGTCAATACATAATAAATTGTTACTATACAAGTAAGCGCAAACACTATTATGGTTATATGGTAGGCCTATACAGCTTTGGACCTGCACCAAGAAGTCTAATATTAAAATTATTCAGTATTTTCAAAATATAGTATTGTATACTATATTTTGTATATATATTGTATCAAAATATAGTATACGTAGGTCAGTAAAGGTACATTCAGAGGAATTTGAAGATCAAACTAGTAGAAATCGAAATACAAAAGCAATAAAAAAACATGAGTTTTAACTCAATCAACACCAATAAAGCCTTTTGAGTTGGTTTAGGGTTCATAATGTTGCACTCTAGATGTGATGCTGTGATCAGAGTTATTGACTTTGGGCAATAGCCTTACAAATTGTTATAATAATTATTTATTAGATAAATAGACTGCTGTTGCTTAGACAAAAAAGCGTAGGCGTATGTATAGGCTATTATAAAATACTATTATAAGAAAATATGTGTTAAATTTCTTTGTAACTTCTCATCTTGTACAACATATAGCGAACAACTAAAAGTTTTAAATATTTTTTAACGATTTCGACAAAATGTTTACGCACTTCTGCATATTTACTGAAGTACACAATCACACAAACTGTTGTCATAACGTAACCTTCAAAACAAACGCGTACAGAACGAGTTATGAATGAGACAAGACGGTGTACGAGGAGGGGTTATTTCCTTGTAGTAATTTTCCCAGATGAATCAACATCTCAGGTGTCTAACCACAACAGCACACGCTGTGAGACTTAACTCGAACCCTCGCTCTCATAGCCAGAGGAAACTGCGGCTTGTTGGATATCATGTCACTAGACCAGCTGATCACAGATACAAACATTCATTACAGCAATCATACTGCACTGTGCACTCACAGTCTGTCTAGTGGGAAAAATGTGACTACTATCTAGCAGACTAGTATGAGAAAATACTACCGAATCTAGCCTATAGCCTGTAGTTAAATATCTTTTGTTTAACTTAATTAACAAGGCACAATATTATCTTTACGATGCATATTTTTGAAAATTCTATTCCACCCAAGCAATCAGCTTTACAATCTGCGTAAATTAGCATCTCTAGTTTCAAAATTACATCGAAAATACGAAAATGAACCTTGACCGCCGTCAGATTCATTCTTCGTACTTTTAATATTTTTTTGAAAATTTTAAACGCTAATTTATTTATTTTAAAGATGATTACTTGGGTGGAAATTACAATGTTTTTTGAAATTTGGAACGGCCGCCATTTATAAACGGTTGAACGGGTTCTGCTGGGTAAATTGTCCAAGCTGGCCTACCTCGACAATATACGAACTTACCAAATAGGAGTACATAAATATATTTCAATTTTAAAGTAGCCTATATTGAAAATAAAAAAAAACCAACCCTGACCGCTGTCAAAGTTACTTAAAAGTTTAAAACACGATAATTTATACAGATGTAATGCTGGTTATTATACGAAATCAGATTTAAAAAATAATAATAAGATAAAAGATTTATAATTTTTTTAATGAAGCCAATTTGAAATTGTTGAACAGACTTTTTTAATAGTGTTCTGTTTATATTTTAACGCGAATAATGATGCAAAGTCGTATTCTCGAAAAATTCCAAGACAAAATATATTTTACGCAATGTGGTGTTACATTTTGGAAATTCACTTCCATTACGCGAGCGAGACAGCTGCGTGCGTCGATCATGTTATATTTAGATCAGCCGGCAGGAAATTGCAAGCTACATTCCTTAGCAATAAAATGAAAGAATATGAGTTAGAATTCCTATTGGTTCTGTAAGCCAGTGTGACATGTGTTGGGCTGTGTGTGGTCGCGACTTACTTAACCGACTGTTTAACTATTTAACGGAGCGTTAAACGTTTTACTTTATTACCGCTGTACATTGTATTGTGAAGCTATTTTGAGCTGTAAGTGATTGAAAAAAGTACTGTTTGAAATTATACTTTCCTACAGTCTAATCTGACCAAATAGATTATTAGAATTAGAAATACAGTAGCCTATTCGCTTTAACAATTTTTAGCAAAAACTCCATTGAAAAACGAGCTTTTGAAGCGGCCATCATGGTAAGCTTCACCAGACTCGAGAGCTTACCATGATTGGAGAAAAGGAGCTCCAAGTGTACTTCTAGACAACGTTTTGAGTTGTTAAAAATTGTATACATAATTGTGTGTGTGTGTGTGTGTGTGTGTGTGTGTGTGTGTGTGTGTGTGTGTGTGTGTGTGTGTGTGTGTGTGTGTTTTTAGCCTACTACTCTCACATCGGAATTTTGTTCCAATTTGATACAAATTCACAAAAGTCACTTTTCGCATTAACTTAACTAAGTTTGCTACTCAACAAAATCCGTTCAACAGTTTCAAAACGGCGGCTATTTCAAATCTTTAAAAATTCGTAAAATGTCGATCTAAATAATTCTGAAAATCTTACTTCACCACCGTAATCAGCGTTCGAAGGTTCAAAATCCGTTTAAATTAAGAAATTGAATTTGACGACGCTCAATTCAAGATATCAAGTATGCGCTGTAATAACTCATTTTCAAATATACCGAAAATTGTCGCATTATGAGCTTGAAGCAAGTAGAACAACAGAGTATATAAAAAATATCGACATTACGGAGTAAATACATTATTTGCAGTGCCTTCTGAATACGTTGGGTTTCATTAATAATTATGCATATAAAATGATATGGAAATAAAGGAACCCCAGATAGCGAGCAGACAGCGGTAAATTAGCCTCGCTCCCAGGTCCCACCACTGTTGTTCATATTTCACACTTGTCTGACTATGAGAGTATCATACGCGCGCGAATTTATCATCCGCTTTGACATTTTCAAATGAGACTGGGGAGGTTCTGATTTACAGTGCCGGCTAATCCATGGCTCACCCTTGATTGAAGACAAAGGGAAAAACTTCCTCATTTCTGCTCGGGCGGCTAAAGGTTACTCACTAGTTAGCCTAAATTATCTTTCATACATTATTACTCTAAGCGTTAAAAAATACAGACCTGCGTTATTGAAATTACATATTTAGGGTACCCATAAATTCGTTAGAAATCTTACGCCTCAAAAGTGTCCATTTAAAGGCTTTACAATAACTAAAACCGACTTAAAAGTGACAAAATGGTCTGCAAACAAAATTTCAGAAACAGTATGGAGTCCCAGTAAGAGTGCATCACAATGCAAGCAAATGTGACAAATAATTGTGTACCAAAACAGCTGATTGTTAAACAAACATTGTTGAAAGTAACATTTTAATTATTACTGTATCCAAGACTTAAATAATTATTGACCGAATCAGTTTTGAAAGTAGAATCGATTAGGTACCAAACTAGTTCTAGTACGTAAATGTTATTAAATAAAATACTCTGCTTTTAGTCAATAGTAAATTGACTTTCAATTATGGATAGAGATTTCATAAGAAGTACGAGACGTCCTAACCCCTTTTCCCTTTCGTTCATGTAATATTTATTGACCAAATCAGTTTCGAAAGTAGAATCTGTAAGACAATCCAGGCCAAGTTCTGGATGTAGATAAATTTTATTACGTAAAAGACTCTACTTTTAGTAAACAGTAAATACTGACGTTCAATTAATGATAGCGATTTCATAAAAATAGCGTCCTGATCTCTTTTCCTTTTCGTTCATGTAATATTTATTGACTGAATCAGTTTTGGAAGTAGAATCGGTAAGACAATCTAGGTCAATTTTAATACTTAAATGTTATTAAATAAAAGACTCTGCTTTTAGTAAACAGTAAATATTTTAACCTAATTTGGGAACATAATGTAAAGTCCGGTTACAGTAGGTTTTTATTTGCAAATATTTCAATAAAATTCAATGTTAAGATTCAATCATTAATTTTATAGGTTATAGTTTTAAATACGAAAATAGAACAAACTAAGGCCTATTGTTTTGAATAACCTAAATATAATAAACATTGCTTTATTAACAGGTCGTACAAGTATTAAATATAAACATAACTTATACTTGAATAGAAGTTCAAAACAAGAGTAGACCAGAATAGTTCAGAAAGTTCATAGAACATGTAGGCCTTTACGGTTTTGCAACGATTTTACTAAGGAAGACATACACAGTAATCTTAAAATACAATATTCAATTAAATATTAGCGTTTTATAGTGAATAAATACCAGCCAATGCTATGCTATGAATTATTTTATTTCCAGACTTTATGTTTATTTACGTTCAAACATGGACAGATGTATCATAAAAAGGGCCTAACCTCTTTTCCATTCCGTTCATATAATAAAGTAGCAAAGTTAAAATTTATACGGGCTCACTACTGCACTCTATACGTGTAACAATGTAATCGGTATTCAGAGTATTTTATTACATCTTTCGTAAAACAGCGTAACCATCTGTAAAACACTGTTTTAAACGAATCTATATTAGAAAATGAACAATTTGAGTGAACATCATGGTAATATCTCTTCCCGGTATATTGAAAAGAGCGTCAATCCTGTCTCCTAAATCACTTTTTAAAAAAAGAAGGGTTTCCTGATCACTTTTGTATGTATCAAGATAACTTGATTCCAAATATCGATTCTCAGTGTTGAATATACAAAAACTTTTGTTGTATCGATTAAAACAAAGTATCAACACAGTTTTCTGTTAGAAGTATGAAAACACATGTTGTTATTATCGCAACTGATTTTACTGATATAACTTTTACGAGGTTTGCAGAATTAATCAAATAAATTAATTAATTGTCATTACTCACTAATAGATGTTTATCTAAAGTTATATGTTTACATTTTACTCTGTGTCTCATAACTCGAGAACTTGCAATCTCTACGCTGTCGTCCGATCTGTTGTTACATTCCAATCGATCAGACATAACCTGTTTTACACCGAATGTTAGGCTTATTATGAAATCGTTTTATGAAGGCCTAATGCTTTGAAGATACTATTATTTGAGTGTAATATGTTTTTTTAATTTGATTAAAAAATAAAATTACCATTATGGCACCTAGTATGTAGCATTATTATTGCCAGTGGAGTAAGAGCGGTAAATTGGGAACCCCAATTGGTTTTTTCTTAATATCTTTTAACTTAGTGTGCTACAAATTACAATGTAAACAAAAACAACTCCTGCATCTGTTTGGAGTAACTTCTCTTAGTGTTACCCATTAAAAATATTTTTTTTGTATGATTTTGTTTACTGTTTCAAAAGTGTACAAAATAGGCACTTATGAAAAAGTGCTCTAAATTCGGACCCCACCTTTACCCTTATATTTAGCACCCACTAGAAATCGATTATGTCATGGTTTGTATTAAAAAAAACGCAAATTGTGATGAACATAAATTTATTTCATTTGACTTTAGTTTAACTAACATGAAATCATGATATACCTATAAATTATTGTGTTATACCTAATTTATAAATGAATTTTATACAATAATTAGAGTAAATGAGCTATATTTTCAATTGAAAAGATGGACTTTCGAACTTTGAAAGTAGTTTATTCGCAATAATCACTTATGTAATCATCTGCTTCCGTGATGGTACAATTAACATGTGCCCAACACTGACACATAAGACACTTAATCCACTGTTCTCCCCTCACTGAATTGGACCATTGTTCGTTGCAGAACATGCACGTTGCATCGGATTCATCTGGTATTTGTCATTTGGGAGTCTTTGGCATAGTTTTTTTATTTGAAGAAACACAACCTTCGGTATTAAATTTTTAATAATTCAAAAGTGTAACCGGAGGTCCGAATTAGAAAATAAAATGTTCAAATTAAAACTAACCTAGCTAAAAACCTACATGTTAGAATTGGTTGTACATCACCTTAAACTTGACAACAACTAATACACTATACTCTACAGTAGTATTAAGTGCTTACCTCGACGAGAATCTGTACAGGAAAATTCAAACTGGAGCAATACGGATATTCGAGGAGTCACAAAAACAAAAACACTAAAGTTAGGCAATTAAAAGAACAACGGCGGAGCCTCAATGTCCGGTAACTTTAAAGAAGGACTTAGGCTTGGCTACAGGAAAATACACTAGGGGTCCTAATTACCAGGTGGGGTCCGAATGTAGCGCTCTTACTCTATATATTAAACTGGTCTGTTACCTGTAATAATACAAAATATAAATTTTTGTAGCTTACCAAGACAGTTTCTGTAAAAAAAATTATTTTATTTTTGTATTACTTTTATTCATTGAACACAAGGGTGGGGACTAACAGAAAACACTCTAAGTTTGTACATTTTCTGTCGAATTTAGCACTTTAGAAAAATACAATTTGTTGGTAGCTATGGTATCGGTATCGAGAATCGATATTGATACTAGAATCGAAAAAAGCGCGTTATGATAGTATCGAAAGGTCGGATCAATATTTCGTCTCGAAACAGTTGAATAGAAATCGTACACAGGCTTTCAATCTAATCATTGAATGATCTCATATATAAGGACCTATGTTAGCACTCTTATTCACAATTTAAAACCATCCTATTTGATCAAACGTGGCAAAAAATCGATTCTTTAAGTAGCTTGGACGAGCTGGTAAAATCTGTTGAACGTTTACAAAATAGGAGGCATTTCAAATTAATAAAGGCAATAACTTTTTTATTTTATACTTTTTCAAAATATAACTTCACCATCGTAATCAGCCAAATTCAACAGAAAATGTTAATTAGGGTGTATCTGTTGATCTTTTCAATACCTACGTTTATGTATTAAAAGTAAGAGAGAATGGAATGACATTTACAGAAAAATGTCTTAGTAAACCATCGCATTATTCGCATTTTAAATTTTCAAAATTCATTATTTCGGATAAAGATTATTTTCGTACAAAAAAATGTAATTTTAAATTGTAATTTATGCAGATTTTAATGTTGATGGCCAAATCAGATATTCAAATGATCGTAAGATAATGTCTGAAATTCCCTTCCGTCATGTCAGCGAGACACAAGCGTGCAACAATTATTTCATTTTCATGGTTAGGAATCATCTTAAACTATTCCTAAAGGTTTACGTGGTCATGTTGTGTTCATAAAAAATAACTTTTACGATAAATCCTTAAATATATATAAAAATTTTATCAAACAATCAAAATCTCGTATGATTTAAAGATCAGGGTCTGTGCTCATTTTAAGATTTTAGTTCTACCACTATGGCAGCTCCAATAGCTCATTTTCCCAATAATAATTCGCTAATATTAAAGCTTTTAAATATAATTACAATGATAAAATCAAATGTTAAAAACGTGAAAAAAACGGTTGATAGGATATTTTTGGATTTTGAACTTCTTTTTGGATATTACAGAAATCAATTTTCTGCTAAATTTATATCAAATCGGATTAAAAGTGAAACGTTAATAATGACATATACTAAATGCAATTTTAAACGACTTTTCAAAAAATGATTTATATGTGGATCAGGATCAGCGCCCATTTGATAGCACAGGATTGATCGTCTTACCATGATGGCCTTTTACAGTTTTTCGTCCAATTGAAATTCTCTAATAAGATCGTCTATCAAATACATCACCCATTAACAAGTCTACAAACAGTAAGCCACAAGTAAATAAATACGTGGTATTTTCTATTTCCCTTCCTTAACGTCATGCATCAGGAAGAAGTGTGATTTTTTTATTCGGTTTTAATGAATACACACGTGAACGCAATGATCCTTAACTCTTGTAATTCCTCTCCCAACCCTCCCCCCGCCCACATCCCGGCGTGTCACACTTGGACGGATTCGCTACTTTTCTCAAATGACTTTCCTTTGTGCCAATATTTGTCGAGAAATTTACATTTGACAGATTAAAAATACATCCAATTTCATTTCAGGTCAATACTAGGGTCGTGGAGTTAAAGGAGGAGCGGCTAAAACCACTAATGATTATTGACTGATAAAGCAATCGATCTACTCACTGGCACAAAATATTTCGTACTTTGAGACATGTTAAACTATGAGATCCTAAAAAACCCATGGCAAATCTAGAAGGTGCTGGTTAAAAAATGAAAAACTGACAATGTTTATAGTATTAATGTTCGACCCACTCATTGGCACAAACTATTTTGTACTTTCAGACATGTTAAACTATGAGATCCTAAAAAACCCAAGGCAAATCTAGAAGGCGCTGGTTAAAAAATGAAAAACTGACAATGTTTATAGTATTAATGTTCGACCCACTCATTGGCACAAACTATTTTGTACTTTCAGACATGTTAAACTATGAGATCCTAAAAAACCCAAGGCAAATCTAGAAGGCGCTGGTTAAAAAGTGAAAAACTGACAATATTTATATATTGTTAAGGAAATATAATAAAATTTAGCTTCTCGGTGAGAAATACATAAGAATAAACGAGCAGGACTATTAAATTGATACAGTTAAAGGACTACTAAAAATTTTCTCGACAAACTTATATAAATTACCCAAATGCGGCCATTTACCTTTCTTTTTTTAATGAAGAACCATTAGTATTCCTATAAAAACTCAGTTTTATCATTCTACATTCTAAAATAGAATGTCAAAAATACATGAGGACGTACTTACAGTATGTCATTCAGTCATTTGTTTGTTTTATTAGTCAGCTGATTTTATTATGAAATTTCATTCTTTTCGTACAAACCGATCAGCTGTTTCTACATCTGTAGAAATTTGATCGATTTTCTATTGAAAAATGAGTTATTGCAGCACACAGACCTTGAAATGAGCGCCAATAAGAAGCTAGATAATTTTTTCGCGGATTCGTTTAAACTTGTATGTAAAAATATACGTGTTAGCAATCTCACGTTTGCAATTTTTCTTCGATTTTATTCAAATTTGAAACCAAAATCTACTTTGGCAATAACGTGGAGAAGTTAGTCAACCAGGAAAATCCGTTCAAAGTTCTTGAAAACGCCGACATTTCAAAAGAAAAACAAATAATAACTTTTTCATTCTGCACTTTTTTGAAAATCTGATTTAATTATCATAATTAGAGTTTAAAAAATTAAGAAAAAAATATTGTTTGAAATTCCCTTCAATCACGCTAGCGAGCCTGTTGTTAACGCATTGTACTAACAGTGTTCCGAATTTAACATTGAAGTTTTTTTTTAAATTACAGGCTATAGGCTATAAAAATACATTTTCTCTATTTTTTATGACAACATGTAAGTTTCCAAAGTTATATAAGGTTTATAAAGCAATACAATCTAACAAAGAAAGCTGTATTGCAATACAAATACAGAAAAGAGTTTATTTTATATTAGTTTGTATCCGTTGCCATAACAACGGGCTATATACACACTCCAATAAATTGATTTGCGGCGACAATTTCCTCCTTCCAAAAGTGGTCACTTATAAGTTGTGGACACTGTCCCATTAGATAACCTGACGTAGCTGCTTGGATCACAATAAAGACGATATCTTATTACACTGGAAACCATTTTTAGCAATATTCATTTGGAAAATGAGCTATTGCTTATCACTATCATAGTTAGGCCATGTTGAAATGAGCTCCGGTCATGATTATTGAGGAGTTCTTAAGATTATCATAATATTTTTGTGTTTGCTAGTAGTCTTGGAATTTTTACCGATTCTATTCAAACTCTTGGAATATAAATCGATTTTGGTGAAACTGACGTGCAAAACTAGCTGAACCGTTTCAAAATGATGAACGTTCAAAATCCTTAAAAAGTCTGAACTTTTTATCACATACGCTTTTGAACCTTTGATTCCACTACTGCCTTTCAAGCCTTCGCATTAGAGTTAGAATTTTAAATTTAATGAAAATAAGAAAGGATATGAACCCGGCTACGGTCAGGGTCCATTTTGTAGTTACAATCAATTTATTTTAAAAATGCAAATTTACGCAGATTTTAACACTGGATACGATGGTGGAAATTACATTTTCAAAAAATCGTAAGATAAGAAAATCATAATAGCCCACAGTTACTTTTTGGAAATTTCATTAAGTCAGCGAGACAGCTGCGTGCCGCAATTGTATTTACAAGATTTGGGTTCGAGGTCATCCCAGTCATTGTTCAGTAGATGGTGGCGGTTGTTAGCCTATACGTTTATACGGTGTAGCCTATTACACACTGTACAAGCACTGTGTTATACAGAATATACGAGACGGCTATTAATTATTTAGCTATTGGATCGCGGAAGCTAATTGACCAATCAGTGATACACAACCTAACCTACACACTGACCATGCCGTAGAACCAAACTAGGCTATCGTTTAATATAGGTATAGTCTTACGTATCTTGTTTTATATGATTCAACTAATCGATTCTTGGGAAAAAATCGATTTTAGGGTTTTGACAGATCTACCCGTTTTAGGAATACCATGTCTATAAAAGTGGTTTGAACTTGATGTCTGCTCTTTTTTCAGCTAACATCGCTGGAAACTAAACTAATTGGCCAATTTTGACAAGTTATAACTTACTGGTCTTGTTTATTCATACCGTGAATATTAAAAATAAAAAAATCTAAAGGCCTTTATTTTTGTTAAAAAAATGTTAAAAATCTGTTATCAAAACTGGTTAAAACAATTTTAATCACATTTTCCTTAAATGTGCGCCTATCCCAAAAAATATGGATTGGCGCAACCCTAAAAACGAGTATGGTCGCCGTTAAGAAATCGGGTAAATTTTAATGCACATTACAACGGTTTTTTCCTGGATGGTAGATAAACTTGTAAAAGCGAAAAACTTGTATTAGCGAAATCGAATAGTTTGGTATTCCACAAAGTTTGAATAAAATTGGCCCGAAATTGAGGAAGCTGACCTGACGGAAGAATTTCTAAACATAATTGTTTTTCCCTCAGACTCCACCATCATAATCAGCATACAGGCAATATTAGCACTTTAAATTTCCAAAATACACACAGAAAATACGATAATGCACACTGGCCGCTATCAAATTGAAGTTCTCTTCGGAATTTGAAAATCCAAAACGATAATTTATGTTGTTTTCAATTCCGAATACGATGGTGAAATCTGATTTTCGAAAACATTTCAGTCAAAAACATTATGCATTTTTTTTGTATTTGAAATGCCGCTCTTCTCAAATGGTTGAACTAATTATGCTGGGTATCGAATTGGTCCAAGTTATTACCAATATCGATTATTTTGCCAAGTTTAAATTAAATCTGACCAAAATTAGGAACGTTTGAATGCTAACACAAAATATCACACACAAACACACACACACACACTCTCTATCTCTCTTACACACACACACACACACACACACACACACACACACTCACTCACACACAAACACACACAACTGACGCATACAAATATATATATATATAATGACACATCAAAAAGTGATTTAGAGGTTAGGATGGACACTCGTTTCAAGGTTCCGGGTCTACGTTTTACCACGATGGCCGTTCCAATAGCTCATTTTAAAATGTAAATTCGCATACTGTAATTTCGCTACGTGCTTACGCTACAGCGAGTTATGAGCTCGTCATAAATTAGAAATTAGAAGAGCAAAATTAAATTTTTACAAATTGTAAACAGTTACCAAGTATCCGGCGACGATGTGAGAGGGCGTGTGGAGCCACCACACTCCGGTAATGATATACTAGACCTTGCACGCCGGCAAATTGGTTCCGAACCATTTCCCCAGCTCCTGGACGCGGACCAAAGACCTCACACTGATCCAAATAATTCATAGGCGACTTTGATTTCAACCTCTCTTGAATTCATAGTTAGGTTAGAGTAAACGTGTTTTAAAATGGATGTTATTAAGTAGGTGGATAAAAAAACTGATCCTATTGTAGACGTCTATATGCTACGTTTGTCGGTGATTCCTCTAGCGTTAAAACAGTGTTATACCTAAAAACTAATAGTAACAAAGTGGTTTTAGAAATATCAACAAATTCCATTGATAATTAACTATTTTTAAGGCCATCAAGGTAAGATCCAGGTCCGAGACTTAAAACGAGCATGATTCTGTCCTCTAGATCACTTTTTGATGTGACATTAAAGTTCATTTTATATTGTGAGTGTGTTTTAGCACTCTCACGCTTGCAATTTTGATCCGATTTGATTAAAACTTGGGAACAACAATCAAATTTTATAGTACCTTAAACACGTTCGTTAACCAACAAAATTCGTTTAACGGTTTCAAAACGGCGGCCATTTCAAATCTTTCAATATTTATATCTTTTTAACTTAATCGTTTTTGAAAATCCGATTTCACTACCGTAATCTGCGATAAAAACTGCATAAATTAGCATTTCGTATGTTCAAAATATTTTGAAATTAGGACATTTAATTTGACGGCGGTCATGGTTTGTTTTTGACCTTTCAATGCAATTTGTATGTGTAAAATACTAACGTAAGCGAATTTTAATGCTAGTGAAACTAGAATTTTTTTAAAAAAAGGGTTAAAATAAACAGCGATATTTTTGGAAGCGAGACTGCTGCGTCCCGCGATCGTATTGCCAGTTTGATAAGTCAAACAAGAACCGGAAATAACTGTATTACAGTCATGTGCAGTAAAATTCTAAATATAAATTACATTGCAACGCGAGAGTAGGCTACAGTAGTTGCCAAGCCCGAAGACGGGAGCGGGAACATTTCTTCGTAGTTTAGAGGGAAACAAACGGCCAAGGCCTAAGCACATAAATCAACGCGAGTTACGAGTGGCTTCGTTTTATTTTGTGCTTTATGATTTAAAGCGTCCGACAAACTGTTTCTACGTAAAGGCAATTAGCTCGGAGATTTGTTAAATTTCATTTTAACAAATTCGTTTTAACAGTCTTGTTAATTTTATTGTGATTGTTATTAATTGCCTAACAAATAGTCGCACGCTGAAACATATTTCAAACTATGTGCACTCGCTGTTGGAATGTTACCTGCTCTTGTTATCTCGGAATACGAGTCAAAATTGAAATGTTTATTGATCGGAGTTTGAGATACTTAAGTTTGCATCATTTGTCTGTTCATATTAGGTAATATTCAATATTGTATATTCAGCGCCTTTAAATATAACTTATTGGTAATAATAGACCTATACCGGAATGATTGCCGCACGCAACTGTCTCCCTGACGTAATAGACAGCATTTTCCAAAAGTGAAATTCTCTATATAAATCTCTTTGAAATTCTAATTTTACCGTCATAATCACAATTAAAATCTGCATATATTAGAATTTCAAACTTTCAAATTAGGCTGCATTAAAAATACGAAAGCCGAACCCTGATCACCTCAAAATATTTCAATTTCAATGATTTTAAAAATTTAAAATGGTATTTTTGTAGTTTATAACGCTGATTACGACGGTGAAATCGGATTCTGAAAAACATTAAAAATAATTATGAATTCGTAAGGACTTCAAATGGGTACTATTTTGAAAATGTTGAACGAATTTTAAATTTAACGAACTTGTCCAAGCTATTACCACAATCGATTTTTGTACCAAGTACAATTAAATCGAACGAAAACTGAACGTGAGCGTGCTAAAACACACACACACACACACACACACACACACACACACACACACACACACACACACACACACACACACACACACACACACACACACACACACACACACACACACACACACATCTCTCTCTCTCTCTCTCTCTCTATATATATATATATATATATATATATATATATATATATATATATATATGAATTTTAACAACCCCCTTACAAATTACTCATACCTACTTGTCTCTTTATCGACGGACAAACTCATGGAAACACCATAGTAAGAATGTTACACGAGCAGAATCTCACAGCACGTCAAGAAGCTGACCAAAGAGAGTACATGAATTATATAAGGAGAAATAAAAGGAAAATTATCGGATCAAGCACCTCAATAACGAATTGGGAAGTCACCAATTCGAAGTGGAGGAATTAGCAACCTTGAATTCTCTCCAAATCTTAGACCTTTATGAAAAGTATTGGAGAAGGCGCCCGTTAATTTGCATCTCAGGAAAATAAAAAGGTGGCATACGTATACACAGGTTGCAGTGCAATAGTAGGGCCTAACCATAGGAATTCATTCAATCATTTTAATGTTCGTAAGAAAGACATTGAGATCTTGCTCTTAAAAATAGTTTAAGTGGTTTAAAGCTGTATTCGCGTCAATTTTCAAGAAGAAGGATTAGATATAAAGGAAAAATGAAGTAGAAGGAAAGAAAGAAGAAGAAGGAGGACGAATAGAAGAAGAAAAGTATAAGAAGAGCAAGAAAACGAAGATGGGAAATCTAAGAGTACCATCTCCGGTTTCTCTACTTTGACTAAACACATTTTATTAAGTGAAATTTAGTTTGTCATCTACTTTTGGTTCCTTTTACAATAGTTGTGTAAATAATCCAATAGCTTCTTTCTTCAAGGTACGTAAACCTGAAAAAACTACAGTTCCTTACCTAGCAAAATCTCTTTACAGTTTCAAAATGGTAGTTATTTCCAACATTAAAATGTAATCATAACTTTTATCCTGCGCTAAACTAAAAATATACTTCCGCTGTGATAATCAGCTTTAAAAATCTACATCAAAAAGTCTAAATTTTCAAATACGAAAATAAACTGATCTTAATGAGACATTCGATCTAATTTATGGGTCGTTCATCGATGTGGCTACAAACGGAGCATTGTTGCCCCAACGCTTTTAAATAAAGCCTCAAAATAATATTAAAGTAATAATAACTAAAATCAGCAAACACGCTGCAACGTAGTTTGCGCAAGCTCGTCGCACTCTTTATTGCAGCTTGTTATTAACTCTAAACACAGTACGGTTGTGCTAATTAGATAGCACCCACTACGATTCACGGGTTATCTATAATAAGATCAACGAATGATTGCATGTTTGTGTGTTTACCAGACTTTCTCTAATAAAGCCAACTCTAAGGTAATCAGAAATTGTGTCTATTGATAATTCCACTACTGATTAACAACAGCTGGTCTTAATTAGGTATAATTAAGTGAACATATGCTATAAAAATAACAAGATTATGTTTAAATAATTGTTTTTGACCATATTATATTGGCAAATGAGCTATTTAAGCGACCATCATGGTAAAACCGATATATATATATATATATATATGTGTGTGTGTGTGTGTGTTGTAGCGCATTTTAACTTTATCAAGGTCCATCTTTACGCCAGTTAGAGTAATGAGGACAATATATGGGTATTAACTGCATTATCAGTATGTCAGTAACTGCATTTCGAACTCACGACCTTGAGGTATGCAGTTTAGAAATCCAATGCTTTGATCGGTGTCTCCGTCACATCGGCCATCGAGCCCTCGTTTTGCTAATAATTTGTCTGCTTTAATTCAAACCATATTATAATAGATTTTGGTAAATTTGTTAACATTAAAAATTCGTTCAAACTTTTAAAAACTGTGGTGATCCTAAGCCTAAAAAAAAATCATAACATTGTATCTTACATCATTTTGAACACCTCATTACACAATCATAAATATCTGCAAAAAATTTAAATAATTTATGTAGCTCTAGGGAATACAGTAGTGCTGTTATAAAGAAAAACGTTAAGATAAAAAATCGTACTTTCAGGGACTTTACGTCAGCGAGACAGTTGTGCACGTTTTGGTGTTGGCATCAAACTCACCCACGTTGTATAAGCTGAACAAAATAAATCTCAGCGGAAAGCGCTGAGGACATCACAGCGTAAAGTCAACAAAAGCGACAGGTAAGAATGCACCCCTACACCTATACAATAACACATTTAACAACGGCTTAATAGGCTCAAGAAATGATCTCATTGTTGGCCAAGATGGTTGTTGGTCGCCCGACTGGAGGTCAAGTTGGTCCTCCTTTTACTTTCTGAGTGTAGGCTATAGAGAACACGTTTCAAAGATAGGACCCAAACACGGGACCTTCAATTAAACCATATATATATTTTAAGGCGAAGAGCACATAGAGGCTATTATCGCCTCCCTAAATGTAAGTGTGAGTGTTAAAGTCGTAAGTGTAGTGTTGTAAGTGTAAGTGTGTTTTAAGACTCGGGTACCGCGAAGGACGTTTAAATCCTCTCAATAGGTGCACCCCCTAGCCTGCACCCCCTGCGGGGATATTATATATATATACACACACACACACACACATATATATATATATATATATATATATATATATATATATATATATATATATATATATGTGTGTGTGTGTGTGTGTGTGTGTGTGTGTGTGTGTGTGTGTGTGTGTGTGTGTGTGCGCGCGCGCGCTTAATTATCTACTAAAGTAATAGTAAAACTTGTATTTATGTTGAAATAGCCGCCTCGGTGGCCTAGTGGATAGCGTACTAGGCTTTCACCCCGAGGACCCGGGTTCGATTCCCGGCGAGAGCTTGGCATTTTCATACGCTATAAATCATCCCATCGTCTGCATTAGCCCAAGTGTGCACAATAGTAGGACGTTAAACAAACAAACAAAAAATATGTTGAAATATATTATGTTTTAAATAAGCTATCATATCGTGTATGTTAATACAATGTGTTACAATAATAGGTTATGTTGCATTAAATAGTGTACGCCAGCGATGTGTAAAACAAACAAATTGGGATTTACCCAAGACCATTAGGCTCTAATCTGTCCCATTGCCAAAGCACGCCTGTGCAGTTTAAAAATGTTCATTCATTATCAAAACACGCACGGAAAGATTTGCCTAATATGATAATTGGAGTTATTTACTAGTTTTCTTTTTCAGCTATAGATTATAAGAACACTGATGATGCTTCTTGTTGGTGAAACGTTACATTTTTTATGGTTGTGATTTTTTTTTTTTTTGCCTAACGTCCAAGAAATAAGTAGCCTACGCAGTTAAAACGTAATGTTTTCACAACCTTGGAACAGTTAGTTCAAAGTAAAAAGTAAAATTAAAAAAAACAAGTTTTTCTGTTTTTGTCTTAAAAATAAAGGTATTTTCACAAACGTAATAAAATAATTGCCGAAAACGAAAAACTGCCGAAGAGTATTGCGATAACGTAATAAAAAACCAAAGTCTTAGTTCTTCATGTAACCAAGTGGCGAGAGGAAATGTACCTCTATCGAGCATTTCCCTAACAAAGCTCTATTAAAAAAATCATTGTAAGACTAGAAATAAGCTCCGATCTTCATGTCTACAAGATTTTGACCGCTTTTTGAGCGGTCATTAAAAATTATCCATACAGAATGTCTCGTAGCTTCCTTGGGTCGAAAGACACACATTTTGCAAAAATAAACACGAGTCTCTAGTGCCTAGTTTTTACGATAAGCCTACCCCTTTAACTAAAAAATTCATATTTTAAAAACTACTAAACCGATGTTAACCAAACTTTGAACAACTATTTATACTGGTAGGCTCTACCAATGGAATAAGTAGCCTATAGTTGAAAATTACTGCAATGGCGGCCGTTTAAAATATTTTAACTTGGGTAACTCGAGAACAAGCCGTTTAACAAAACAACTGTAAGAATAACCTTGGTTACGTTTAGAAAATATTACGGCAAATCTAATGACAACTTAGTTTTTGAAATCGGATTAAAAACAACCGAGTTGATGCAATTTTCGTCTGGCCGGAGACGGCCCATCTTGTTTTCTCCACAGAGAGCCAAATATGTAGCATATATCGATTTTCTATGTATAGTACAATTATAAAATTGTATTTGAACACTTGTTTAGGCCTGAAGGGTGAGAATTAGGTTAAAATTTCATTTTAAAATAATAATATAACTGTGAGATTTGTTCCTAAGTAAGTTTTTATTTTACTTAAATCAAAGTATTATTACATTAATACTTTGTGTTTGTTTGTGTGTGTGTGTGTGTGTGTGTGTGTGTGTGTGTGTATATATATATATATATATATATATATATATATATATATATATATATATTGTGTTTTAGAACTCTTAGGTTCACAATTTTAGTTAAATTTGATAATAACTTGTACAAGTTCGTAAACCAGTAAAATTCGTTCAACAGTTTCAAAATGGCGGCCATTATAAATATTTAAAAATTCGTAACATTTTTGACAATCTTATTTCACCGTCGTAATCGGAGTTGAAAACTTTATTAATTTGGATTTTGGATTTTGAATTTTGAAAATACATTAAAATTAGGGCATTATTTCCAGTGTAATTCGAAATTACAAAGTGCAGATTTTAATATTGTTTATGATGATGGATTAAGTATTCTAAAAGATGGTATCACTTTTGTAAAATTAAGCTTCCATTACGTCAGCGAGACGGGCGGCGCATCCCGATTATTTTATTTACTGTAAAAGATAATGCGACATCAACAGTAGCTTGTATGAACTACAGTGAATCCAACGCTGTACGTTCCCTTTGTTTTGCTTTTTTACTTTGAGGTTAGTTTGAATAATGCAGTTGGTATTTAAAACACATTAACGGAACAGGAGTGCAGATCAAACAACAGGATGGCATGAATAAACCAGCAGACATGACGTTAAAAGCCGCAGCTCTGACAGATTGCGCCTCACTTCCAGCGCGCTTTTTCCTTCAGGACACGCTCTGCGGATCAAGGGAACGGGACAGGGACAGGGACTATATATCGCATAGTACCGCAAAATAATAAATACGCATTATTAATGTCCGCGCCACCCTCTTTTCCGCTACCTCTTTGTTTTCTGTTTCTGTCTTCGTTTCAAATTTTCATTACAGATTTTGTACCGCGATATCGTGTCTTACGAATAGTCACGATGTATTTAAATATAAACACGGCACGCAGCTGTGTCGCTGATATGACAGAAGCGAATTTTCGAAAGTATTTCTCTCTAGCTTACTCTTTTTAAAATTCTGTTTTCACCACCTTAATCAGCACTAAAATCTGCATATATTAGCATCCTAAACTTTCAGGTTGCGTTGAAAATACGAAAATAAACCATAATCGTCGATAAAGAATTTGAAAATTCTAATTGCTAATTTACGAAGTTTTTTTACCGCTACTTACGATGGTAAAATCGGATTTAGAGAAAAAATTTAAGAAAAAAATATTAATTTTAAAGATTTGAAATAGTTGTCATTTTGAAATTGTTGAAATCATTTTGCTGAATAACATTTTATATATATATATTACACAATTTTAACGATTTCCCAAAAATGGTCTACAGGACAGGGTCAGTGTTCGTTTAAGTAAATAAACAAAGCTGTGTGGTAACAATATAGATAATCATGGCACGCAGCTGTATCGCTGAAGTGTTTGGAACCTAATTTAAACATTTTAAAAGAAATTCAAAATGATTATGCAATGTTTAACTCTGATTTGGTGATACATTTTCAAAAAGAAACGCAAGACAAAAAAGTAACGATTTTTCTTTTTTTAAATAATTTTAGCAGCTTAATAGTGACAAAATCGATTTGTGTGTCACTTTTAAATCAAATCTGACTAAAAGTGCGAACGTGAGCGTGCTAACACACCCTCACAGTGTGGTTTAGAAGACTCGGGTCTGGGGTCTTTCAACGATGACTGCTCCAAATAGCTCATATGCTAACAATCGCAACACAAAGCTGTCATATTTACGTGATGGTAATATTTTACTGTACACGTCTTTGAAAATCTGATTTTACTACTGTAATTAGAGTTTTAAAGTTTCACATTGAATTGCAAAATTTTAAATTCTAATTTAGACAGATTTCAAATCATACTATGATGGTGAAAAGTAATGCATTAACGTTTTTATAAATATTATTTTTTAACGTAAAACTTTATTTTTCTTTACATTTAATCTTACTGAGCTGTTCAAAATTAAAAATGTTTCACTGGCTCAACCTACGTAACAGGTTAGTGAAATTTTTAAATTATTCAAACACAATTTTACTATTACACTTATTTTAACATAATTCGCCTTACTTAATGTGAAATTTGTTTGGCATAACGTAAAAAACGAGGTTAGGTCAGCATTACATGACAGGTTGCAAATTACCGCGCGGACTTTTTACAATTTTATCTGTAGCCAGCGTGACGCAACATTCGACAGCCGTTTCTGTGCAACATTACTTTCAATTATCAACAAAACTGATCAATTTTGTGTTATCCAAGTAGATTAAGCTTTGCTCAACAGGCTATTATTAAATTTGTAGCGTAGTGCTGGCGTTTTCAGGAAAATTATCGGAAACCCAATTTCACAAAATAGGCTACGCAGGTTATACATCCAAATTTTGGTCAAATAAGTATCAAATAATTAAAGAATCAAGTGTAGCGAATCGATTAGGTTTGCTGACCTCGTTTTATTAAATAACATTTGTGTTATTGTACGAACTGTTATTATTTAACACTACTAGTTCAAAGCGAGGCGTATTCTTAAATAATATACAGGCTCTTCGCGACAGGTCTCGTAATTTTTCCGGCAAAACCGGTTATCGTAATATTTACGAAAAATGTTACTGGACCAACTTAATTGGATTGTGCTGTTTTTCTGTGAAGCGGTCAAAACTATGATACCATTCATTCAGCCTATGATGATTCAACTATGATGATTCCATTCAGCCAGGATTACGGGAAATAACCAGCAACTACTCAGAGCCAGCCATCTTGAAACGGAAGGAAATGGGGAAAAATCTTACAAACAAGTCGTTATAAACAAACGAACACACAAACCAAATGCCGAACGGACGAGTTGAAACAGACGTCCTTTGCTCGGTCAGTTATCTTAATAATTTTTAATCGATTAAAAATCTGCTTTCATCATAACTAGGCCTAGGCCTATATATTTGTTTTAATGAATTCTGACAGCGGTAAAATCAATTTTGTTAATTAAATTTAGATTTTTTAAATGTTAACGCTAATTTACGCAGGTTTTTAACAGTGATGCAATTAGTGTTTTTTTAGCAATACAAATGGTTGTGAAAAACTAATTACACCATCATAATAAGCGTTAACTTCGTAAATTAACATTTAAAATTTTCAAAATCCTTTGAAATAAAAAATACATTTGACGACGGTCAGGGTTCAGTTTAGTATTTTCAATGTAGTTTAGTTTAAACTGCTAATATATGCAGATTTTAACGCTGAAATTCGCTTCTATCACGTCAGCGAGATATTTGTATATTTCCACGATTATTCCAATTGTTGCAGAAATAAATTGTCCTGTAAAATAGAAACGCGTGAGACATTTAATACAATATTTTAGCAGAATTTGTTCACGTAAGTCAGGGCTCGTAGATACCAAAAAAACTGTTCAGCAAATAATGTAAAATTAAGGCGAGAATTTAGTCGCACCGTTTCGATTGTAGGCTACAACAGCCGGTCCCTCCCACGCCTGTCGCTTCCGAGGAAATTGGTAAGATTAAGACAGTTTGGTAGCCTATAGGCCTAACAGCGACGGCTTCACGGTATAGTGTCCGTGGGAACGCCGAGGCGCGGTGATTCAAAGAGTTTACCCTAATGGCGGCCGATCAGTTTCTTATTTCTTCACAATACCATTCAACGCCGTCCACTACACTTACTTGCGTTGGCTTATTAAAAACTGATTCGAGTCCGGGTTCAGTTGATAAATACGCGATCGGAGTGACGAATGCTTAATTATAACAGCATCACGCAGGTTACAGTTTTGAATAAAACTTACATTTATTGCTACCTTAAATATTTCTCAGCAAAAGTATCCGCGATGTGATTACACAATAACAGCTGTTTCTTTGTGATTATAGGCCCTAACGAAATTCCTATAATAATATAACATTTCGCGTTATAATAATATAATAATAACGCGATAATATAATAATTATTATATTATATAATAATAGAATAATAGAAGGCACAGAACATTAAGAAGTGATTGATTTAGTGTACCCCAAAGTTGGGTGAAACAAATAGAGAGAAAATATAATAATAATAATAATATAACATTTAATGTTATAATAATAATAACATTTTCGCGTTAAAATTTTTCTTTAATCTGATTATACGATCATAATCAGTTTTAGAATAGGCCTATGCATAAATTAGCATTCCAAATCTCATTGAAAACACTCAGTTCAGCAAATTTTTATAAAGTACACAATAAAAAAAGTTATTATTTTTTAGAGATTTGGAATAGCAAACATTTTGAAAATGTTAAACAGATTTCTTTGTGTAGCTTGTCCATTCTGTTACCAAAATCTATTTTTTTACTATGTTTGGACATACGCAACCGCTATACTGGAAATTTGTAAAGACCACTAAAACAGTAACGTATCAATGGTAATATCCAAGCTCCAAATCTTACTACAATGGCAGCTTCAATAGCTCATTTTCCATTTGCAATGCGTTAAAAAAAGCCTATCAGCTAAATTATTATCTATCTCGTACTGCGTAGACTATTAGCTATTTTTTACTTTTTGAAACGAAACTTTCCAGTTAATCGTTATTGTTTGTATTGTACAGGGTGGTTCAAAACTATACGACAATCTATCGGAAGCTGATTCTTTACTCTAAAATTACGAACTGTTTTTATCTAACTGTTTTATACAGAACGGTACAACCAATAAAATTCACACTTTGAAAAAAATAACCAACTCTATACATTGACTCGTTTTAAAAAGGGAACGTTTAGGATTTTCAAATCAAAATAAAAATTGGTAAATTTTAGTGAAAAACGTTAAGATACCTTTTTTGTATAGCTTTTCATTTCCTATTGCATTCTGTAACTTTAAAAATAATGATGCCGGTAAAACAATGCCCTACAAATTAATCCGTTAGGCCTCGATGCATTATTACCGTAATAAATGGTTTAATTATGGTTTGATAAATGAATTATTACCATAGATTTTATGCTTTGATGGACTAATTTGTACAGCTTTGCTGTTTTACTTGTTTCATAGCTTTGAAAGATAAACCATCTGATAGAAAATTATAAGGACTTAAAATGTGTGTGTGTGTGTGTGTGTGTGTGTGTGTGTGTGTGTGTGTGTGTGTGTGTGTGTATATATATATATATATATATATATATATATATAAATATTTGCCACTAAAATTTACAAGTATGATTTATTTTGGTTTACAATTTTTAAACAGTCACTATTTTAAAACGGAACAATTTATAAAGTTGGTTATTTTTTCCATTCTTAAGTTTGAATGCGCCCACTAAACATTAAATATTGGAATACTGCCTGGAATCTAGTGGTACGTTATGGACAGGTAGCTAACACTCGAAAAATCAAAAGGATAAACGATTATTATTATTATTTAATTGAAAATTAAAAACAAAAACCTATTAATAGGGTTAGGGTCTATAATTTAATAATTCATTACAAATAAATTAAATTGAATACATTTTCAAGTTTACTTGAATTGCTTAATTGAAATTTGTCATTTTGGTTAGGTTACAATCTATAAAGAATATGCTAAAGTCAGTTAAAACTTTTTGTTAAATACCACAAAAAGCAGTGAAAACGTAGATAGCCCAAAACGTTAAAAACGCCCAAAACTTTCTCCTGTATTCTAGATAAACCGAGAAAAAATAATCATTAAAAAAAACGATGTTAAGTTTAATTATTTTGGTATACAATATTGAAACAGGCCAATTGTTTTTTCTTCGAGGAAGCATTACATTTGTTATAGGTCATTAGAGTTATAAATAAAACTAACATAAATAATATAACGGTAGTTTAGGTCTGCTGAAACGATGAAGTGGAATTAATTGTTTCCATTTCTCCTGTTTTTACGCCTAGTCGCTCGCTTTCTATGGTTTGATTGGTTTTCTAATAGTATTTCGACACAATTTCTAGTTTGCAGCGTTGTTACAGTAAGCTATGATTGGACGCGGAAGCAATTCCTTATCGGTTTGATCTGTTTAAAGCAACTGGTGGCGCGACCTGTTGTAAGGGATCGTTACTATTAGGGTAAAGTTATTAAGAGAAACATTGTGTTGAAATTACAAAACGAAATTGTTTGACAATGAGTTCTTCATTTTCAAATTCTACAAAAAAATATTAATGCTTGCTTTAGAAAAATATCACATTCAGTTTTGTTTTACAATTATTTTGTGGTGAATATAAATATTCATAATAATTACAATAATAATAATGTAATTCATAATAATTACAATTAAGACTAATAATCTCTCAATTGAAATGTGTATTTAAATTAAAATTTTATGTTAGTTTGTAAATATTTACAAGAAAACATATAATTAAGGGGAACATTTACAATTGTTTATTAATTAGTCAATATAGGTTACATTTTACCATCTAAATAGGTTTTATAGTTAACGAAAGGTATTGTTTTTCAAAAAAAGTGTTTATAATCGATTTTGTTTAAGCCTAACAGATCAATGAGCTAGTTAACTTTGACGTACACAACAGTCTCTGTTTTCACTTATTTCAGGTTACATTCAGTTAATTTAAAACACAAGATATCTATTATTATTTACAAAATAATATTTCTTAAATATTATCTTATAAAACGATGGATATTAAAAATTAATAATTTGTTAAATTAGTTTTTTCAGAGATGCATTAAGGACAAATTTAGAGATTCGATTATTATCTAGAAGATAGCAGCACTTACAGTGCCAAGTGAGGGTGTAGCGGACAAAACGTGAACTACGTATGTGGCTAGTAAGAAAACACAGATATTATTTTAAGTATTCATTTGCAATTACAATACGTAGAGTATACTTGTTGAAACTGTCAATTTACTTTACAAATCTAAAGTTGTATGTGGTAATATTCCAATGTATAAGCGTATGCATATGTTCTGCAATGCATATTACATATACATACATTTTACATATTAATATTAGTCTATTATTACCTAAAAATGCTCACTTATCTCTATTTTCTATTCATACATCTGCCATTATTTATGAATGTAGAACAATACACGAGGTTCTAAAATTGTTAATACACAATCATTATCAAGTGCCTAACCTAAAATACAAATCTTAAAAATAAGATACAATAGGAGAAATCTAAGCCTATGTTAAAATACTAAAATAAAAAAAAACTAACAGGCGATATTATTCAAAGCTTTTGGTTTGTTCATATCTCGGGATCATTCATTTATTATATAAAAAAGTTTAAAGTCATTTACGGTAAAAACTGCTTCATATAGGATTTTTTTAAAAGTCTAACGAATTTCAGTTACGGTTCTTCATAAATGACCGATTTTGAGAAATTGAGCTGACTTTCGTAGTATTTTAATGGTAACTTCCGAACCAGATAAGTATTTTATTGGTTTATTTGAAAAATATTCTTTAAATTATTATTGTAACCAGTTATAGTTATAGATAACTATAATATTGTATTACGTTGAAATTCGGAATAAACATATATTCAAAATAAAAAAAGTTTCAAAAATTACTTACAAAATCATTTCACTTAAAATACAAGGTTGACCTTACATAATAAGGTTAACAAATTAGGCAAATTCGATTACCTTGAAAATAAAATTGAAAATTCAGAAACGATTAATCACAAAATTAACATATGCAAATTTTGAAAACAACATATAAAAACACTAGGAAAACGACAAGCGTTAATTATAAAACTAAACGATTCAATTAACCGACTGAATAATATTAAAACTCACTTCTGAATAACAGGCATGTAACATATCAGCTGACTTCTGATTGGTTCAATGATTTCCTTGTTTGTGATTGGTCATTATAAATAACCGCGACACGCAGTTGTCTCGCTGACGTGATGGAAGCGTATTTCCAAAAGATTTTTAAAAAATTACCCTCTGATTTCACCATCATATATTAGCATTTTAAACGTTCAAATTGCACTGAAAATACGAAATGAACCATGACCGCCGACAAATTAAATTCCTTAAATTCAACGGATTAGGAAAAAAAAAATGCACTTTTCAACGCTGATTACGACGGTGAAATTGGATTTTCAAAATCATTTGAGACAAGAACGTTATGAGTTTTAAAAAAATTGAAATGATCGGCATTTTGAATATGTTAAACAGACTTTGCTGATTAACGAATTTGTCAAGTTATTACCAAAAATGAGCAAAAGTGAGCGTGCTAAAACACACACACACACACACACACACACACACACACACACACACACACACACACACACACACACACACACACACAGCCGCCTCGGTGGCCTAGTTGATAGCGTATTTATTTTGTTACTGGAAAATACTTTATTCAAGCAACACTTGAATAGCTTTCACCCCGAGGATCCGAGTTCGATTCCCGGTCAGGGCTTGGCATTTTCATACGCTATAAATCATCCCATCGTCTGCATTAGCCCAAGTGTGCACAATAGTCGGACGTTAAACACAAAAAAAAAACCACACGCACACACACG